>JAPMLY010000804.1:0-122500 GCA_026401115.1 Tetraselmis chui
GCTGCGACTCGTTGATTGATTTGGAATTCGCTGTTCTTCCATAAACCGTGCGAGCATCATTATCTGAAATCAATGCTCTGAATAACAATGCGCTGCACTCATAATTTCATTATTACCGGTTGCAGGTAATATGCATAAAAAAATTCAGATAGTAGGGAAATACAGATAGACAGGCAGGTTGCCAAATCAATTCAAAAATTGTGCTTTAAATATCGAATACATCTCTGGACAAAAATTTGACGGGATGTGGCGGGTTGACTGACGGAGTCAAGACATCCGGGAAAGCGCGACTGGCCAC
This sequence comes from Tetraselmis chui, assembly GCA_026401115.1. Taxonomy (NCBI): domain Eukaryota; kingdom Viridiplantae; phylum Chlorophyta; class Chlorodendrophyceae; order Chlorodendrales; family Chlorodendraceae; genus Tetraselmis; species Tetraselmis chui. Next base: position 299 of record JAPMLY010000804.1, read on the forward strand.
CCAGTGGCTGCTTCCAAAAACTGTATGGAGTATGATATGGCAACTATCGATGCAAGGATTAAACTCAGCCACAGTTTGTTTGCCATCGAGAAATGGGCCATGTTTCAGGAGTGGAGTCCGCGCGACGAAGTGAGAATTTGATAAAATCCGACAGCTGGCAGAGTAGTAGCACCACCTAGCCCGACCTGTATCCGGCCGCTCGGAAGGATGGCCACCTCCCTCGCCGCTGAGCGCCAGTTTCCCAGCTCTCGCTGCCCTTCTTCTTTGCACTGCCCGCCGCCCCGGTCCACAAACGCACGGATCAGCGGCGGGTCCCCTCCCCCCGCCGCTTCCATCCCGCGACTCAGCTCCAGAAGGTCGCGCACCGCGTAGCAGTCCAGATCGTTGTCCGCGGCCAGGTATGCCAGTAGCAGCCACCGCCCACCCACTGGCGCAGGCGCAAAGCTGAGAAGCAGTCCTAGCATCTGCAGCAGCAGGGGCACCGTAAGTCGCGCCATCCCGGACGGCCAACGACGGAGGGTCACTGCCCTTGAGTATCGGCTGTGGTCGTGAATTATGGACAACCGCTACAGGTCAAGCTACTTTCAATTATTGCTAATGAGACATATCCAATTCGGCGAAAGCATAGGCGTACAGGTACCCGGAGTAATGAACAATAATTTAGATAATGCTGATGATGAGATATAGCAACACTTGCACCAGAAGGTTCATTAATAACATTTTTATTCCCATGAAAGCACGGGAATCCACCAGCAACATCAGTAAATCACGGGAGAGAAAAGGGGAAGGCAAAGAAGCTCAAGCCCGCGGAGCAGGGAGGCATGCAACGATAGCCGCACCACCCGCATGCAAGGCACCACGAAGATAGGAGCCGAGTATACCATGAAGAACCATAGAAAGACGTGGTATGAACTCACGACGTACGTCCCCAAGGAATTGATAGAAGGGGATATGTATAGACGTGTATCGGGCGAGGGGTGTACATCTAAACGGGGCCGTCGACCACTTGAGAGAGGGCTGTTTTTTGCATGCCTTTCCCCCCAAGCTCCGGCACGATGGGAGTCGCAGCGAAGCAACGGTCGGGTAGGCCCGTCTCGACACGCACGCATTGGGGGGGGGGGGGGGGGGGGGGGGGGGGGGGCTCTGCTAGTTTGTGGCGAGTTCTTTCCTACATCTGATTGTGTGACTCGTACCTATCTACTAGTTGCATTATGTACACTCCAAGGAAGTCTGCACCCGCAGTTGTACATCCATCGTAATCAGCTCAAGTCCCAGTATAGTACTAGCGTGCTTTCTAGTCAGATTAATTTTGCGACATGACACGCCAGATCACGTCTAGCCGAGGCGACAGTCAACACGTCACATGAGACGAGCTTCCGAGGGACGTGTGACGCTTCAATTATGAAAGCGAGCTACAACGGGCTACTAGAGCCAGCGCAGTGGAGGGAGGTTTGCGATTAGTTACGTCTTTTCTGTATGTGTTATGATCAATGGACAAAATCATCTGGCGCCTACTCAAAATGGTAACGTAAAGTACACTAAGCCGCTTCACGAGCTTGCGCAATCTAGATTTGTTGCGTCTTGACAAGTTTTTCGGAATTCAGTTCGGGAGAAACATTTCTTCGTGCATCAAGACGATGACTTGCCTAAGAATATTTTACATAGGTTCGTTGTTGTCTATCTCGATGACATATGTGTTCACATGCAAACTGAAGCGAAACACCTGCATATTACTCTTCAGCGATTTGAGGAGGAGGGTTAACAATAATGCATTAAGAAAAGTGTATTTGTTTTTGAAGAGATTGAGTACTTATTAGGCTACAATGTATCGGGAGCATGCAAATTTTCTGTTTCTACCCAGAAACGCAACGTCACTAAAGCTTGGCATGTCCCTAAGACGCAGCGAGAAGTTCACAGTTTCGTCCAATTATGCAACTTTTACGCCAAGTTCATTCACTATTTCAACGATCTACCGACTCAAATGACGGAACTACTACGGAAGTCACAGCCACAAAAGGTTACGCTTGATCGACATCATTTGACAGTGCGTTACATGACATTGTATGTACATGTATTCGTTATTTGCACTACCGTACTTTTCTAGGGAAGGAATGTACTATGAATACATTCGCCATTGTTTAGCTCGTCAACTCGATGACATTATCCGATGTAATGTACTGCCAATACCCCATGGTACGTACAATACGCATAGTTAGTTAAACATGCTTCAAGACGCTCTCGTATACGATTTCCCGAGACAAAGCTAGCTACGTCGCTAGGCTACTAATGACCCTTACGAAAGAGCTTTAACGGGAACCACGAGAAGCATGCGAAGAATGGCATGAGCTAAGTAGACCCAAGTCTACTGCATTGAAAAAAGATATCATACCATTTTCTCTTTTTTTCACTGTGTTTAGTGAGGAAAAGAAATAAGTCTTTACAAAATTGATTTGTGTTAGCGCACTCTGCGAGAGGCAAATTGTCACACCGCTGTCAAACCTGTGTCCTTGAGTGTAGTGGTAGGCAAAAAACTTAAAACTAAATCGAGGTATACCGGTACGTGCATATATTGACCTTTAAGATGCTTTCGAATTAGGGACGACCGGTTTACACTCCAAAGTGCACCGGGGAATCGGGGTCTTTTGGGTCGGCTAAGGGTTTCCCGCAATATCTTAGCCGTCCCAATATCTCTTTTAGCTCTATAGAGGACAATCGGCAGACACTGACCAAAGTCAAGGGTAAACATAGGATTATTTGGGACAACCGGCACCCGCCAGCGGCGCAGCAACGGAGTCCCCGGAGGGGGTGCGCTCACATGCCCGTCGGCACCCACCCCCATCTACTCGTGGTGGGCGCTGGGAACCCTATAGCCATGCCTTGCTTGGCACGGTTGGGGGCTAGGTTGGGTGAATCCGGCAGCTGCGATCCGCGCGATTACTAGATGTCGGGAAGCCTCGGTACGGAGACCTTTAAAAATATCACAAGTACACTACCAACACCAAGGTCTTCCACTCGGACCGTCCGATGTGTTTTTTCAACGCAAGATATTCCTCAAATAGCGCCCTATTTGGGGAGATGGGGAATCTATCTCCAAGACCGCGTGGGGGCGAAGAGGATACGGACGGATTGGTGGTGGGACGCCGGTGTCGGAGCTGGCGGCTGATAGCCACGAAGTAGCGCAAGCTAAGGGCAAGCGAAGTCGGCCATCGCTTTTGAGGTCGAGCATACCCATCCATGGGTGAAGTTCGACACTTACAGCAAGGAGGACAATCGCGGCGAGATGAGCGGCACAGCAAACCCTAAACACCGATATTAGATCGCCTTCCGCCGGTAAAGCCGTGTACGGGGGGTTTTGGCTACACCGTCCAGACCCAGCATCTTTAAGGTCGGAGCCCCGATCTAACTCTCCCACCCGACCTCTCTTCTCGTCGGTACCCACCATCGACATGAGTGCCTCATGCTGCGTCCAATGGCTTGCACTAAAAGCATCGCCCGTATGGCAACGTAAACCACAAGGGGAGGGTACGCGCGGTATTGCACGGATCAACCAATGCCGAAAAAATATGGCAGTCGACCGAGACAAGAAAGACGCGACGAGAGAAGCGATAGACGGCACCTAGTTGTAGCTATGATTTTCTCCCCTATGCCCCGAAGGGAGGGGGAAGCTTATGCCGTAAGGAGATACGACAAGAGGAGCGGGTATTACCTCGGACGTGGGTTTGCGTGGATCGAGTCCGGGTTTTCGACGATATGAGTGAGGGGATTTTTCACTTATCTTTCCCCCCTAGCCCCGGCACGTCCGGAGTCGCACATGATCCTAGGTGGTCGTCTTCGCTATCTAGTAGGATACCCGTGGTGGGCATGATAATGGACACATTTGTACGTTGTACTCTCGAGGAGGCATGATAATGGACACATTTGTACGTCTTACTATCTCGCCAATAGTGGATGTACTGCGGGAACCCTTCATTCGGGCAATATAGAGGTAAACATATGAGATATATCCAACGGGTTGCTAGGGTTTGATTTGAGTTGATCGGATGGTGTCCATTAGGGGAATGGTGTATTGCGACTTGTGAGGTCCCCGTGGTGGGAACGATAGTGGACACATCCGTACGTTGTACTCCGGGGGGGTCTTGGTCCTACAACCTCGCTAGTAGTGGATGTACTGCGGGAGCCCATCGAACTAGTTGTGCTATGGTGGCGGGATGGGGTTCTTGCACGGAGGTGGTAGCCGCGGATGCGCCGCCGCGGGTTTAGAGTTAGGGATCTATACCGACAAAGCCTCGCCGCTGTCCACCAAGACTACTAAAGTATGGCATCCGTAGACAAACTCGTTGGCGCTATTTCAGTGGGCAGGTGCGAGTTGGCAAGGTTTCCCAAGGGCTCGAGGTGTGTGCGGTTTATCGTAGTGGATTAGCATGCCTTTAACCCTAAACCAAAAGCATGCGACCCAACGCTGATCACTCTTGCCTTACCGCTGACGACCCTCCCCAATTTTCAAAGCACGGGCAACTCTTTCCCCACAAGAGGATCAAAGGGGGCTTGGTGGGTAGAACGGGCGGTCGATGGGTTGCGTTGGGCCGCATAAACCACCGAACCGGGGTACCGACCGGCCTAGGCCGATCGGCGTTCGAGATAGGGGACGGGCCATCTTAGTCTAGATGCCGCGCGAGTTCGGTCTTGCCGGAAAAGGAGGGGAAAGGCTAGCGAAAAACCGCTCCTCACGCGGTCGCTCGTAGATCCCGCCGTCGCATCCCGTAAGCCCCGCCCCAAGGTCTAAGCCGCTCCTTCCGTCGCGACTTTCCTGCTAATAGAGGTCCCCTGTCACCTCGACGGCAAGTTGGGGGGACCAAGACAACTAGACAGAAAAAGCTAGCGCTCTTGCTGCCGCGCTGAAAAGTTTTCCCGGCCATTTCCCATCATGCTTTTTCTGTGATGGTACCAGGGTACCTGTATGGATAATCAGCCAGCGATCGTACCCTCCGCCCACCGTTTGCGTGTCCATCGAGCACTCTTGTATCGAGTAAGAGCCTCCGCACTTCCCCGGCCTCGCACTCTCTAATATTGGTGTGCTTAGCGATAGTGAGTACATGTAACGATAACGAAAGGCATGGTTACCAATACCGGATCCACAAAGGCCGCGGGGGTGCGGAAATTATTCAAACGCTCCGCACATAGTTTTACAACGGCGGTTTATCCTGAGGATAACCCCGCCGATGGACCTCGCCGCTCCTCCCGTCGCGACAGTCCTCCTAGGTGATAGTGTCGTGCTGCCCCCTCTTGGGCCAGCTCGACGTCAAGATGCCGGTCGACGTGTAGCGAGCGCCCTTCCCCAGCGGTGCTTCCCGGCTATCCGCCACCAACTCCAACACCCTCAACCCGCGGCAGATCCGCCCGTACCCTCTTCGCCAAAAAACATTTCACAGATACATGCTCCTTTCCCCCAAATAGAACGGTGCCTGAGGAGTATTGTGTAGCAAAGATATGTATCGGACAGGCCGAGTGGGAGATCTTCGTGCATTGTACGGATAGTATAATTTTCCAACTCCCTCCGTACATGGAGTCCCGACAAATGATGATCCCGCGGATCACAGCTTCCGGTACCTCGTTTAACCCACTACCATGCCAAGCCTTGTTTGGCACGAGGTTTACTAGCGCCCACCGCGTGAAGGTAGAGGTAGGTGCCGACGGGCATGCAAGCGCACATCCCTCCGAGCCGCCTCCGCTGCGCCGCCGGCGGGCGCCAAACTTGAACTTGTTTGTTTGAAGCCGTACACTTCGACCGCCATGCTCAAAGCCGCCCGGATACACTAGGGAGCCCCTTAGAGCTTGATTGGTACCTTTACATTAGGGCTTCATAGGGCTTATGCGGCCGTTGCACGGGTCCCCCTAATCAGGTCGCAAATTGCTAAAAACCCTCTGCCGACGCCAAATGCTTGATAACCTAAAAACTCCAATCCCTCGTTGAGGTGTTCGGGCAAGGGTGACGTGAGCAAAGCTTGCGGAGAATATTGTAGTTTGTACGGGCTGCGATTGGGCACCACTTGGTACGTAGTCATGAAAACAAGTAAGCATGTTGGGCTTAAACAATGATGTGAAAACGAGTTTGGGACTCTTGGCCTCGCGCAATTCCAATTGCTTTACATTGTTGGATTGATGTATAATATGATATGCAGTTTGATGGTGGCATTGTACGATGGGTGATTTTATGCGCAACTCTATCGCGATCATCATATCTTACGCTTCGTCAAGATGCATATCCTACATGTCTGAAAGAAGTGTTTACAAGGAGGGCAATGCTGATGTTGTGGCATGCCTTCATGTTCCTCGGGCTTAGGCTACTAGGGTTTTTTCCTCCTTGCTCCTTTTTGCTTGGTGTTTTCCACTCCCTTTCTAGTAAAAAGTATTGTTACAAAGAGAGAACGTTGTGTGGCGGTTAGCCTCCTCAAGCTAAACGCTAGCACAAATCAGTTTTAATATGTCTAGTTCTCACGTTGCATGATGGCAAAAGATGTTGTCGGTGAAAGATGTTGAGAAGATGTCTCACTGCTGTACTTTAGCAGTACATGTTGTAAGTGAACAAAGGAATTATTAAATGGTTTCGTCACCTCCCTCTACTGTACTGGGCTTAAATAGGTTTCTGCCCAAATAGCTTACGCCTGCTTGCTTCGCTTACGTGTCAGGCGTTAGGGCTGTCTAACCGTTGCATCTGTCTAGAGACGCGGCCTGCCTAGCATTGGGTTTCACGACGCGGCTCCTTCCGCATCGGAGAACTCGCTTAGGCGCGTCATCTGGCTAGTTAGATTAACTGTGCGTACCTGTACGTACCGGGAGGTACTGGTCGTACAATAAGCATTAGCACCCTTATGAATATTGCAGTAGCGACGTACCCACGTGTGTACGTCCGTCCGATGGAAAAGCACGAATTGGAATTAGTAACGAGTACATGTACAATGTCATGCAATGTACTGTTGCATGACTGTACTCGCCACAGTTGCATCTTCCCTTGGTATTCAATTACACGATCCCGAATTCCTGTGAAACTCTCCAATTTACGGTGTTAATGCGCTTAATTGTGTGGTCTTATTCGTTACCCTCACTTCACTCCTTCCCTATCAACTTGTCCTCTCCTCCCCGTCCGCACGTATGTGGTACATTTCATGCAGATACGCGTCGGCAAGCGGTGCTCGTTATTAAAATTAAAACTTGGCGTTGTGACTCTGATTTCCTTCGTTAGTCTCCGTATATGTAGCGATATGGATTGATATCGAATTTGTCGTCGACATCTCTTGCGGTCCTCGGTTACAAACAAAATTGAGAAATTACAAGAAAGGGGGCGTTTGCCCCCTATTATGGTGGTTGAGTTGGTCGATGGTTTGAATATGTTGGTGGTCATTCGTCGAGTTCCTTGCACGGGTGTCGCGGACTCTCGTTCTTTGCGTCAAAACTATGCCCGCATGAAGCAGTTGGCACTTAGCTCTCTACTTACTCCCCTTCCGCCGGTTTTTGAGGGATGATAAATGTGCGTCGGGAATTCATGAAACGCCTTTATGTGGTTCTTCATGGCACAATAGGCTCCAATCTTCGAGATGCTTTGTAGGAGGGAGTTGTTGATGTTGTTGCATGCCTTCCCTTTGGGCTTGTGGGGATTATTTCATTCTCTCCTTTGCTTAATGGGTTCAACTGTTTTTTCTTGTTATTAATGGGTTTGCTAGGAACTATACTATTGTTTCCCCTCCCTTTTTCCATGTCCGTGCTCATGACGTTCCTTATTGTAATCCACATACTAATTAGCAATCACACAAGAAAGACCATGCGCGGACACGCGAAAGGGAGTAGTAGGGGGGGGGGGGACAATGCCTAATTGTTTGACACTGGAATATTTTTTCGTGGATATATTACGTGCCATATCTGGTGACGGACGACACATTCCAAATTAACGTACCGCTTTCTTCAGATATTACGCCACACACAGCACAGGCGGGCGCCTCCCCCCCCTCACTCGGCTTCGGAGATGATGCGGCGCCATTCGGTATCAGGGTTTTTGAATGGATACATATGTCGAGCGGTCAGCGAAACACCGCTACAACCGACACTGGTAACGACAAAGCACCGGCGATTCGGCGAACAGCGCTATTGACACCATAAAACCACCAACTATTAGTCCGCTCCGCTAGTCCGCTCTGTCTCGCTGGCCGACGCTGTACTCCCCAACTTTCGCGCAGACGCACCCATCGAAGCCCCCCCGCTACCATCAAGACATGAAGCTCACGTGAGTTATTGCCTCAAGCAGTTCTTATTGATTATTTATACCGTACACTCACGATGCGTCCGATAGCAGTGGGCGTAGCCGTTAGGATGATGGAATAAGCGCTCACGAACTGATCACTGATTCACTGACGGTTGTTCTTTATACGCCGTAGCCGTATATGTTGCACGCTTGTCGGTGTTACGCTTGGTATTGTTAAAATTGAGTGCGGTGTGATCCGCAGGTATTTTCCTTTCAAGGGCGTCGCGGAGCCGATTCGCATGGCGTTCGTTGTCGGGGATGTGAATTTTGAGGACAATCGGCTGGAGCAAGGCGCGTGGGTTGACTTGAAGCCCTCAACCCCATTCGCCGCCTTGCCGGTCCTCCACCTCGACTCTGGTGAGCAGCTCGCCCAGGCGGATGCGATTCTCCGCTACGCGGGTAAACTCAGCGGGTTGTACCCCAAGGACGACGACCTCGCCGCGATGCGGGTAGATATGTGGTTGGGCGCCGAGGAGGATGTTATGGGCGAAATCCGGCCGACTGTCTACGAGAAAAATGAAGAGAAGAAAATGGCAATGCGCAAGGTACGTGCGCGGCGACATTGTCGTCCGGCCAAAGTGCGACGATATCGCTTAATCCTGACGTTCATAACGTTGTTTGTATAAATGCCACATGCCCAAGTTCATATTCGAGCACCTCTGATGACGGCTGGTATCTCCAGCTTGAAATAAATCCATGCATGTACTTTTTTCTGTCTGTGTGTCTTTGGTATTGCGTGTGATCAGTGCTTTGGTATCAATGTCTACTGTGTACTGACAGGTCTTGGCTGGGGTTTCGGCACCGCCGCGGGTGGCATCAGGTGCTGAGGGAGGAGACACTGCCAAAGTGGCTGGGAATTTTTGATAAGCAGATCGATACCAACGGGACTGGCTTTCTGGTGGGGAGCTCCATGACCGTCGCCGACCTGAAGCTGTTCGGCATTATGGAAACCCTAAAGAGCGGGATGCTGGACGGCGTGCCCACTACCATTGCAGACTCGTACCCCAAACTGAAGGAGCTCTACGACATGGTGGCTAAGCACGAGAAGATTGCGGCATACCGAGAGAAGGCCTACCCGCCAAAGTAAACCTACGGGCGCAAATCCGGTCGTCCAAATTTTACTTTGGCGGGTACGATATATGGGTCTTCAGCATTCGGTCTCTTCTCAGTCTTTGCTCTAATTTTGGCCGTGGCACAACGTGCACGTGAGCTTTTTGAATACCCAGCTGTCAGACAATAAATCATAACCGCTGGGCGGACTACAACTTGGCCGTCAGATTCACTGATGTAGGACACCTCGGCCCTAGCCGAGCCCTGTCACAAACTAAGGGTGTGGGTGAGGAAGCTTGTTCATCGGATCTATCTTTAGTCTCTTGTAAGGAAATTCTTTAAAAGAGGTGGAAACCGACTCATCGTCTCATCTTTCGCGGATGGTGGCAAAGTTCATCTAAGAACCGGCCTTAGAAGGTGGACACCAAGGAGCAGCAAAAAGGAGTAGGGAAAAACCTCATCATAGGCCTTACCCCCGCGGAATTATTGTAACAATGAAATTCGACAATAAATAATAGTGGATCATTTTGAATTAATTATAAATAAGTATCCAAGCATTGCTTTATTTCTTCCCAAAAAGCTTTCGTCAAGAAAAGCAGCGGAGACCACCAAGAAAAACGACGAAACGAGGGGAAAAAACCTAAGCCCGAGGAACAGGAAGGTGTGACACGGAAAATGATTGTGTTATTGATTTCGCAGGCACAATTTCGCGATTTGAGGATTCGCAACACGAAATGTTATATGGATTACAAGATGAACATAATGGGCACGGACATGGAAAAAGGGAGGGGAAACACAGGGGCAAGAGTGACAAGAGGATCACGAAATGTTCATGGGCCAATACATACATTTTGATTATATCAACTTATTACAAAGAAAGCAGTGGAATCCACCAGCAACAAAGATGGGCAAAGCTAAAGGATGAAAGACACTGCAATACATACTACTCAGCGAAGAAGTTCCGTTATGAAATCCACATAATCCCCCTTCACCGCGGATTAAAAAAAACCCTACAGTTAGTCCTATCGCTAACTCCGATCGCCTTGCTAGCAGACTGGCTTGCTAGTCCCCCTCTCTTCCTTCACCCTCAATTGGCGCAACACCAAGAGAGAACGGTTGAGGCAGTCCTAGACGTCCCACTGTAACTATTCCTACCGGAGTTAGGCCGAGGCGCGGGTGATCATCCTAGGCGTCCCCCAACTGAGTGGGCAGCTGCCGGGGGTTGGGCGGGTGTGGATCGGCGGGGTACATCGGCCAGCGAGACGTCCGCCGTGGCGGATTCTGGTGGGGGAGAATGAGAGCGTTGGGATGTGGAGGCTACATGGCGAGGGAGAGGGGAGCTTCGGGATTCGGGGTATGGGCGGGGCATTTTCCCGCCGTGCGAAAGGAGCATGAGGGGGTCTTCGGCCAACAGAGCCGCGTGATCTTGTGCAAGTTTCTAGCGGGAAGTGGGGGCGGCTGTACGTTGCGCGAGGCGCATGGATATAATACGTTTTTCGAAACTCTCTATCCCATGTGAGGCTGCCGGGGGTTCCTGAGGGCGTCGTTTAGAAGTTCGGACGAGCTACCACGCGGCTTCGTGGGGTGTGTCGGGAGGGTATGTGTCCTCCTCCATATGGGTTGGGTGGTCGTTTTGTTCTTTTGGCGTAGCGGGAAGATATTTGGGTCGATGAGCCGTGTTTGCAGCGTCGGTAGTGTCGGTAGGATGTGAGTTGCTGTCCGTACGTTGCGCGTCCGGGTGGTTGCGGTGTGAGGTCTAAACTTTGCAGGCGGAGTAGCTTGTCGATAGCCCAGGCGAAGACGGACGAGATATCAAAAGGGTAGTGGCTAGTTTGGCCGAGCTTCCGAGATGACTCGCGCCGTGAGTGTAGAGAGCAACTGTAGAAAACATTATCTTGTGTCGTTCAATAGAATGTTGGTGGCGCGTGGGGCGTTGTTTTTTGGGTTTGGGAAGGCCGATGGAGGCCCATGCAGCGTCCTCGACGAGGAGAATCGCGAGTTCGGTGCGGTTAAAGGCGGCTTGGGCATGTTGAATTGGTTTTGGGGGGGGGGAATTCCCCCTCCTCCAACGTGGGCTTGGGTACGCGGGAGAGTCGAGGAAACCGGAGGTTGAACGGGTCGGGCATAAGATGTATAGTGATCTCTTGGAAGGTAGTGGCGTAAGAAAGAATGGGGGGAGGTGAGGCTGAGGGCCACCTTTCGAGTTTCGGTGGCCTCATTGCCCATGGCAATAGCTCCGACTCCGTCGGGACCATCGGCGGTGAGGGCTGCCTTCGTAGGGAAGCTAGCAAGGTCGATTCATGTTGCGGTGAGAGTGGAGCGCAGAGCGTGAAGTCCGGTTCTGCCTCTTGATATGTCGAGGTGGTAGTTTAGGGAATTGGTGATTGTTATAGTCATCCGCCGGGGGTAGGATAAGATCTGTGAAATCGGAGAGGTAGACTATACGGCAGTCGAGCCCCCATCTATAGAACTCTCGATCAATTGTAGGGGTGTAGTCCAACAACGTTTTGCGAAGAGGGGTCCTGCCGCTCACTGTAAAGTGGGCGAATCTACCCCCTATAGGGAAGGCTATAAGTGTATCTTCCAGGGCGTCGATAATGGAGTGAGCGTATTGTGCCGACATGAGCTCTAGTCGGGCCACTGGGCTAGGTCGGTGAGGCATATAGACGTCTCGTTGTTCGGAGGTGTGCAAGACCGTTCCGCGGGGAGGATCAACCACGAGGATGGGGAAGGGGGGTGTTTGTGGCCTCGTACTCTTTCCATGCCTCGTCGCCGCAGCGTAGAGGGTTTTCTTGACGTCTATAAGTTGGACGCTGCCGTCGTCCCATAGGTGTGCTAGAGCGGAGAGGAGAAGGGCTTTGGCTTTGTAGATGTTGAGGCCTTTGAATTCTGGGCCCTTGGGAACGGATAGTTACACGGAGGTCGTGCCGGCCCCACAAGGGGGCCGGCTGTGGCGACAAGAGAAGTGAGAGGAGAGAGATGGCGGCCGGCGAAGGCACCGGCATGGCGGGCCGACCGCCACTAATAGGGAATAGAGTAGCGCTAATAGCATAATACTAAGTACTGGGATGACAAATAGCTACCTTGTACATAAGCACTAGGCAACGGGATGCTAGTGCTAACAGGCCCGATAGCCATATGTGGTGTCCCCCTTTATCAACGTCGTTCAGGTGGGGGGGCTTTATAGAGGTCTCGCAGGGGCTGCCTTCGTGGTTTGTCAAGACTCGGCTGTGGTCTTGAGAGTGGTTTTAGCGAAGGAGGAGTTCTTTGGCTACGTGTCTGTGGTTGAGGCGGATGACTATTGTGCTGGTGGTCGAGGGGGGGGGGGGTTACGACGTCCGTCGGATGTCTTGGGTGAGAGGGGATTGGGCCGGGAGCAAATACGAACGTTATCGGGGAATAACTTGACTCCCCAGCGCTGGTTAGCCTCTTCGATAATTGTATCAGTTGTGGTGGATACGACCTTGGTGCGCGCGATCATAGGGTGGGCTAGTTTGCTGAGTCTGAGTACCACCAGGTTGGCCGTTGGAGTCCTTAGAGGCTTCGCCGGTTACTGCCAAGTGAGATGGTTGTGCGAGGGGGCGGGGCACAACATGACTGTTGATATCGCGTGCCCGGTTGGAGAGGTCTATGTAGGCGTTGAGAGTCGGATGGGATGGCGGGGTGGGAGGTGGGATGCGTATAATCGAGGCCGAAGTAACGGGAGGTCGGGTCGCGGGCTGGGGATCCGCTGCCTTTGGGGGGTTGGGCTCGGGCTGCGTTGGGGCTGCCGCAGTGGGCTAGAGGTCGGCGTTGTCTTTCGGGATGCGTCGGTGACGTTGATATGGGTGAGTTGGTTTTCGGCGGCGGTGGCAGGATCCATGGTACGTGTTGCGGTGGGCGAGTGCATGTGATGCGTTAAATTCGACTGGGGAAGCGCGCGGTGTCCAACAGGTTCTCCGTCTGAGCTAAAATTCGGGCAAGTAGTGTCTCCGGGGGAGAGACAAGTCTAGGCGAGAGTATACGGCTGTTGGTGCAGCGAGCTAGCTAGAAATGCTGTGGTTATGTGTGAGTATGGCCGTGAGGGGCGAGCTGCTGGCCGGGGGACGACCGGGGAGTGCCGGAATTTCTGCGGATCGAGGCGATTTTGGGCCGGTGAAGGTCGAGGAAGCTCGGCGTGAGAGATGAGGTGTCGAGGAAATGTTAGGAGCCTTGTAGGAGATGGAGTAGAGGTCAGCGGGCGGCGAAAAGGGGCGTGAGAGTGGATTGGATGGGAGTGCCATCGCCCCCGTTGGGGCGGCGGTGACATGTCGCATAGGGCTTGTATGTGTAGAAAATCCGCGGGAAAGCTAGTGTCCCGCGGAAAATCAGTACTCCGCCTATACTTTCCCCGGTTTTTAATACCGGTTGTAAAGAAGGAAGTACATTAAAAGCAACATATATTACGGAGAGACCCCTGCGCTGCCAACATAGAGTGGATCCGGCTAAGAAGAAAAGGTTCGGACCCACGAATCCGAGTCGATCCGATACCATGCGCGCACTATTCGTGGTAGCTTAGGGATTTGAAATTAGGGCATGTTTGCTCGGAAGGATCCGGATTCCCTCCCTCCTGCCAATATTTGGGGCTTGGCTAGCTTTGCTGGGAGTTTCTGCGGTAGGGTCCTATTATCGCGCTCGCAATGGTGTGTAGGGGTCGGAGGGGTGTGATTGCATGACATGTACACTCTTCCAATAACGTCCATTACTAGAGCCACGGATTTAATTACCACCACACAGTGCCGCGATGGCCATGCAACTCAATTGGGGGGTAGAATTATGATTTGCGAGCAACACACTACAGCGCGTTTTTAATGACATGGACACCCCTATCGTCGCGCTCCAATTATTGTGGGCCCACACGTTGGATTTGCGGCCCATAATTTGCGGGCCGAAATTCGTGCATGTGCAAGTTATGCACGCCTCTACGCGCAGCTAGGTACAAGTCGTGTCGCGACAAGCAGGGAGACTACTCGACATTGGGTTTCCAAAATGTTCGCACAATTGCATGAGTATCCGCGGGGTGTGCTGCGCCCGGCAGTCTACAGAGCGCCGACACCGAGGATTGCATGTTGTGTGCAGTTGTTTTCTTGCCACGTGCCCAGAAATACGAACAAGGAGCACGGGCTAGGGACGTATTGGGCTTGAGGGGCGGCTGACTTGCAGTGTAAGCACCCTTGCGCGCGTGAATCGCTGGCCTTTGAAGCTTGCACATCGCTGGTCGTGAAAAATGGCGGGGAGCTTTCAAAGTACCCTAGCACGGGCTTTAATTTGGCCTTCCGCCAAATAACGAGGCATGACATGGGTATTGGGTAACGCCGTGAATGGGTAACGGCATGAAAAACCGATAGAGCGCTGATTGATGAGCATATTGGCGAAGCAAGTGTGCAAGTACCGCTTGTGGAGGGGTTGCTAGCCCCTCTCAAATGTGGCAGATTTCGAAGCCCAAAAACTTTAGCTAGCTGTACAAGGGCGTGGATGACATCGGACGGCTGATTTGACGCGAAAACCGGCCGGTAGGCACACCTGGTCATTTCTGGGGGATGGACTTCCTTTTGTAACTTACTTGGCTTCAATCGAACACCGTACGGCAAAGTTTTGAGCCTCCCAAGTTGTGGTTTTAAGCCTCCAAAGTTGTGGTTTTCCGGCCTCAACCCCACCCACGTCAAGCATTTTAACGGTACCTGCCATCACACCCATGTGCTCCCATGTTTGCGGACAACATGCTGGAAAATAAAAACCGCATCTTGTGTCGCCGACTCTGGCAGGATTCACAAGGCAAAGTATGGAAAACCCAACTTCCGGGGCGCCCGAACAAGAGTGCCAAAAAGTCGGGGATGGACCGCAAAGTCTAATAGGTCGGATAGTAGCCGGGACGGGCCCCATTTGTGCCCCGTTTCCCCTTTTACTTCACAGTCAACACAAGTTTCGCGGTCCGCCTATTCAACGAGATAAAATATACTCAAACCCTAGAAACCCTACATGATAAACACCCGTCCTACGCGAATACCATACTATTTCACCAGTAACGGACTTTATAGGTTGCAGAATATCGCGTCTTTCATCGCGCGTGGCCGTTTATGCATACGTTGAATGTACTGCGGCGCGCACGCTTGCACGCGCGGGGGGGGGGGGGGGGGGGGGGGGGGGGGGGGGGGGCGGAGCAAGGATTTCCCCTCTAGGGTCGCGTGGGATTGTTGCTTACAAAAGGTAAGAATGATATGCATGGGAGGTGGGGGATCCCTGGATGATGAAATGGTTGATGCGAGTGATCCGAACGTGGGCGGCGATGCATGTAATGGGATTGGGTCCGGGTGTGATATTTGCCTGGAATTAAACATTGTTTACACATAAATTCGAATGCGTGATCGCTAGTTAATTCATACATATGATATGATATGATGAATGTGTCAATCCTATGGTAAATGATTGCTTGGGAGAGCACAAGGATCACGACGGCACGCACGCTTGGTAGTGCGTGAGTGTACTGGTGGGGTCCTTGCCGTCTGCCATCACAACGATGGGTGGTTCGGTAGCGGGGTGCTCTTCATTTAGATGGAATCGCATTTCTTCCATAGTCGCCTGCTTTGCGTCCAATACGGTAGCGGTGAAGTTGCACTCGCCGCGATGGTGGCAAAAGAACTCGAAGCACGGGTACTCCGCGTTGTCGAAAGGTAGAATGAATGGCCGTTCGAAAGCGATGGCGAATATCCTAAGGGTGGAATAGAGCATCCACGAGCTTACGGGCAGGATGGTGCCGGGAGAGGGCGGTTCCTCATCGAGAGTGGGCCGTAGCACATTTTGAATCTCGTCGTCTAGGTCGGTAGTGCCTTCGAGGAACAAGAACTCCTTGGAGTAAAGCTGCCTAACGTCGCTATTGTGGAGGAGTTGCGTGGCCGCGAGAGTCCGGAGCTGGTTCAACAAGTCCCACGTGTGTCGGTTGTGGGAAATGGACAAGCCGAACGGTGGAGGTGGTATGATGCCCATGGCGACGGCCACCGCTGTGAAGCCGCACGACCCGTCCGCCGGGACGTCTACAATTCGTAGGGCGTTGTCTTGGAGAAAGGCGTCGCGTCCCCGTAGCGTTGGTGTCGGGGTCGGCGAGCATGCTATCGGCGGCAGCGTCGGAAGGCGTCGGACCACTCGGGTGGTAGATGTCGATGTTGGTTGGGCCCGGCTGTTGAACCATGCAAACACAGTTAGTGTGGAAGATAACTTACGCAAACATAGTTACAGACACAGTCCCGCAAACGGAACAGTTACGGCGACAACCAGCCTACAGGCGTGGTGTCAGGACAACAGAAGTGTTAGAGATGTAGCCTAGCGAGAGCTCTGTACCGAGTCAAACAGTTTATCGGTATGTCCGATCTAGACATGTACTAATCATATCTAGAGTAGCTTACAGTAGCTATCTGCAACTAATGCGTATACGGTATTACTTACAACACTCCCCCTGAAGGTAGCTACGGGATGAAGCGTTGCATTGGGTCTTGTCCTCCAAGGATCGCACTTCGGTGTCTTGCTAGTGCAGGTCCTGGGAGGGGTTTGGTGAGCATGTCAGCTACCATCTGGTCAGTGGGGAGGTACCTCAACTTGATGGTTCCCTGCTCCACGTGGTCTTTGAGGAAGTGCCACTTCAGACCGATGTGCTTAGTCTTCTCGCTGACCAAGGCATTCTGGGAGTATGCAATGGCGCTTTGGTTGTCCTCCCAGATGGTGGTGGTTTCGGTGATGGGGGAGTTGAAGATTTCCCCCAGGAGTTGTCGGAGGTGGAGTCCCTCCTTGGTGGCGTCAGCCGCAGAGTAGTACTCGGCTTCACACGTGGATTGAGCCACACAAGTCTGTTGTTTGGACTTGTAACTGACTGGCCCGCGTCCGAGGGTGAAGAGATAGCCGGAGCGAGACTTGCGGGTGCTGCTGTCGTTGGCCCAGTCAGCGTCGGCAAAGCCTGTGAGTTGGAGGCTGTGGTCCAGCCCCCCCCCCCCCAACGTCAGGCGCATGTCGATGGTGCCATGGAGGTAGCGGAGGACCTTTTTCAGAGCCTGCAAGTGAACCTCGGTGGGTGAGGCTTGGGCAGAGCCGAGGATGCTCAACGCCGTGGAGACATCGGGGCGGGTGCAAACGGCTGCGTACTGGAGGCTGCCCAGGAGGCTGGGGTAGACGTCCTTGGCCACCCCTGTGAGAGAGGGCGAATTCAAGTGTGCGAGGCCGGCGAGAAAGCCCGGGTCCATCGGAAGTGACGACGGCTTAGAGTCGGACATGCCGTACTTGGCGAGTATGTCGCGCAGGTACTTGGACTGGTCCAGCGAGATTGTGCGCGTGGAGCGATCGCGGGTAATGTGCATGCCGAGGAGTTGGGAGAGGTCGCCTAGGTCCTTGATCTTGAACCGTGCTCCGAGTTGTGCTTTGAACGATGCGAGCCAAGTGGCATCATTGCAGGCCGCGGGAATGTCATCGACGTACATGGCGATCATGGCGAAAACGTGGCCGGTGCGGAAGATGTAGATGCACGGGTCGGAGACGCATTGTTGCCATCCATGGTCGACGAGCCATGCACGAAGCAGCATGTTGAACTCGCGGGGGGACTGCTTAAGGCCGTAGAGGCAGCGCTTGAGGTGACAAACCTTGGACGTTCCATCGGTGAAGCCGAGGGGCTGGCGGATGTACACATCCTCCCGGATGGGGGCGTAGAGAAACGCTGTGTCGATGTCAAGCTGGCAGAGTTCAAGGTCGCGGGCGGCTGCGATGGTTAAGAAGAGACGCAGGCTGGCCATGCGGATGACCGGGGAGAAGGTCTCCGTGTAGTCCAGTCCAGCGCGTTGACTGCACCCCTTGGCGACGAACCGCGCTTTGAAGCGGGAGACGTCGCCGGCTGTATCCGACTTGACTTTGAAGATCCACATGTTGTTAACGACCATGCGGCCTGGGGGGAGGTCCACAAGGTCCCACGTGCCATTGCTGATGAGGGAGGAATACTCCTGTTGCATAGCGGCTTGCCATTGGGGGGCTTGGGCGCTGTCCAGCGCAGCCCGGTAGGATTTTGGTTCCACACACTCACGGGCGGAGAGGAGGGCGACGGCAGTAGGGGACGTGCCGGCAGGTGTGTGTGGGGGACCCGTGACAAGGTCGGGGACGTGAGGGTGCTCAAATATGTCCTCTTGAGCTTTGCCTTGTTCAGGATCACAACACGCCGTGACGAGGGTCGGTGGGTAGTCGGACAAGTGGGCAACCATATCGCCGTAGCGAATGGGGTGGGAGCGGAGCCGAGCATGGCGAGGGGCTGCCGGGGGGGGGGTAGGGGTGTGGGTAATGTGAGGTCAATGGGGTGGGATAGGGGTGAGTCTGCGGGTACGTCTTCCGAAGAGTCGGTGATGGCCGAGTCGACGGAGGGTTGTGTGTCGAAGCCTGGGGTGTCTTCCTGAAAGACAACATGTACGGAAGTGGTGATGCGACGCGTTTCCGGATTGTAGACACGATACCCGGGTGCGTCAGGGGGATAGCCCACCATGACGCCGCGAAATGCTTTTTCACTGAGTTTCCGACGTTGTTTGTCGGGGACCTTGGCGAAAACGGCGCAGCCGAAGACGCGGAACTTGGAGGCGTCGGGCACCGACGACGTAAGGAGTGTGAGGGGGACGCCCCCATTAGGTCCGACCGAGCGACTGTACGTGCGGTTGCGAAGGTACACAACAGTGCTGACAGCGCACGACCACATGGAGTTGGGAACGGCCATGTTGTGGAGCATCGCCGATGCATTGTCCCGGATAGTGCGCCAAGGACGTTCGGCCTTGCCGAGCATGTGGTGGGCGTATGGGGCAGAGAACTGAACCCCGACGCCGAGGTGTGCGCACATCCGGCGAGTGACAGCAGCTTCAAACACAGAGTCGGAGTCAAACTTGAGGACCGGTGCGAACGCGCCCGTCTGGGAGTGATGGCGGGCATGCAAGTGTTTTATGTCCAAGAGGATGGTTTCCAATTCCGAACATGCGTCGTCTTTAGACTTAAGGAACCGCACCCACATGTAGTTGGTGTGGTGGTCGATGACGAGCAAGCAGTAGCGGAGGCCATGTGGGGAGGGGACATTGACCGGGCCCCAGAGGTCAGCGGACAGGTTGAGGAGGGGGTGGGATGGCTTCGCGCAAGCGGCTGTGTTGCGTGGTGCAGCTGTGGCTTTGTGAAGTAAGCAAGAGTCGCAAGAAACTTTGTTTACAATGCTAGCTAACACATGGCTAGTCGGGACACCGTGATTATGCTGGGCCTGAAGGCTTTGCATGTTGAGGTGGCCAAACCGACGGTGCCACAGGACGGGATCACACTGGGCAGTAAGGGCAACTTGAGGTGAGGCGTCAAGTTCCGCCGGTGCGGATGGGCTTGAAGGGAGGTCCGGCTGGTGGGGAAGGAGGTAGAGACCGTTTCCGGACGGTTCTAGCACACCCATGCCTGTGGGTACCAAAAGCAAACCAGTGTCAGAGTTGGAGGGGAAGATGAATTCACATCCGCTGTGAGTTTGCATCCAGCTGACACTAAGTAGTCTGCCGATACGCTGTGCGGAGCGAGATGATAGGTCAGGGGTGTAGAGTGCATACACAGTGCGGTGAATGAGCTGGCCAGAGGCAAGTCTGACAGAAATCCGCACTGAGCCACTGCCCTGAACGTCAACGCCGACACCGCCCACGCGAGAGGGAGCGGAGGGGGGCGTGAATTTCACGAAGTCATCTCGGAACGCGGTGAGGTTAATCGAGCAGGCGGAATCAACGACCCAAAACTGTGACAGGTTACGACCCGGGGCGAGGGAAGAGGAGAATGCCACAGAGCTGAATGGGACACTCACCTCGTCGTCATCGTAGTCATCAGCGCAGTCCTCGAGGGTGGGTAGGCAGTCGGTGTCATCGGCGGGGACGTCGTCGGCAGGGACGTCGCTCAGCAGCGCAGCGTGAGCAGAGGGGGTGCCGCCGGCGGCGCCGTACTTCTGGACTGTCATCTTACGCTTGGCGAGATTCCACTTAAGGATAGCGTCATCCGTGGCAGTGCAGGCGGACATGAGATGGTTGAGGCTGCCACAAACGCCACACTTGTTGGGTCGATGGCCGCGAGGGTTACGGTGTGGTGGGCCTCGACCGCTGTGCGAGCCGCGGCCCGCAGCGACGAACGCGGAGATGGGAGGGGGTGATATGGCCGGAGCGGGTGTGTCCGGGGCAGGGTCGTCGTCCATGTTGTGCGCGAGGTGGAGAATGCTGGCCATCACTTCATCAGCCGACATGATGTAGTCCGTGTCAAAGGCGTTGATGACGCATTGCTTCGCCTGACCGTGTGGGCCGCTGCTGGAAATACCGCGCAGCATGAGGAGACCGAGGTGGTGGGGGTGGATGGCAACGGAGCCATCAACCAATTGGCATGTGTCGTTGTAGTCGTCAAAGGTCTGGCGCATGTAGTGGACATAGTCACTGAGTGACTGACCAGGGCGTTGTCTGACCGTCAGGTTGTCCAGGAGGGACAAGGAGCGAGCAAAAGACCGACAGTCGAGGCGTTCACACAGGATGTCCCACGCGGCAGCGGCGCAGTCAGGGCGGGCTAGAAAAACGCATTTCATCGCTTGGTAAGCGCGCTGATTCGCGCTGGCTGCATGGTTCGTGTGCCGCCCGGCCGATGACCACCGGGTCAATAGTGGGGCGAAGAAGGCCAAGGTTGGCGGGGTCGCCATGTTGGACTGGGGGAGAATGCCGGCCATGAGAAGGAGGAGATGGACCACCGGGAAAGGGAGAGCGGCCGGCCATGGGACGCGGCGGGCCGTACGAGTGCGGGTGGTCACGGTAGTGGGGTACTAGGTGAGAGGGCGCCTCCGGGATGTGAGGGCCGGGGTGGTGAAGGGCATATCCAGCGGGGGGGAAAGGGGGGGTGGTGGGAGGTGATCAACCTGGAGGGCGTGACGCGAGGGGTCGTGGCGCGCATCGGCACGCGAGGGCTCGCGGGGCGCATCGGGACGGCGCTGTGCGACTGTGGGGTCGCCAACAGGAGCTGCAGGAGTAGCAATAGCGAAGACTGTGTCTCCGTACGGTGGGACGTATTCAAGATGGGGATGTACAAGCATGGGGAGGGTGTGCACGTCGTGGCTGTCCCGGACGGGTTCGAGCTGAGCATTGTGGCGGCGCTGAGCGACAGGGGGGTGCGGATTAGCACCCGCAGCAGCAACAACATCAGCCTCGGCCGACTGCGAGTCGAGACGAGCGGTTACGCGCGCCATTTGCGCAACGAGCAGCGCGAGAGTATCCGGGGGGGGGATCGAGATTGCTCTGTTGAGAGCCTGAGTTAGGGGAGCTAGGAGGTGAAACATGAGGAGTTTTCGGCGCCATTTCGTCAGGGGGCGAAAAAGAAAGAGTTGAAGAAAAAACAGGCAGCGGTAAAAACCGCTAGCCGGACTCGTGCCTAACAGCGGTTTCAAAGAGACGGCGTGATGCCCGCCGACCCCTCGGCATGTAGCCCCGGGGTGTCTCAGAGCACCTTCTCTGTATCCTCCACCCAATGTGGGGCACAAGTCGAGGCCAAGGCCAAGACATGTTAAGCGTTGCGCTGGCGGCTGAGTCGCTAAGATAATATAAAAATAAAAAAGGTAAGCTACGGATGGCGTGCAACCTGTGGATGCGTATTCACCCGCTGGTGCGCCCCCCCCGTTCTCCAGCTTGGACCTGTGTGCACCCTGTCCACACACGACGAGTGCGTCGGTGTGGGTGGCTGGTTATCGCCGTCGAGTGGCTGACTTAAGGGGGGTGGTGGCGGGCTTTAAATCGCAGTTTATACTGGCGATACCGCCGACTACAAGTTGAAAGTACTAGCTGTCTAGAGAAACTTGCCTTCTGCGGGAGAGCCGTCGATCGCAGCTCGCCGAACCAGATTGTCGCGCGTGAGTGACGTGAGGCGGGGGCCCATAACGTGTTGAACCATGCAAACACAGTTAGTGTGGAAGATAACTTACGCAAACGTAGTTACAGTCACAGTCCCGCAAACGGAACAGTTACGGCGACAACCAGCCTACATGCGTGGTGTCGGGACAAGGGAAGTGTTAGAGCTGTAGCCTAGCGACATCTCTGTACCGAGTCAAACAGTTTATCGGTATGTCCGATCTAGACATGTACTAATCATATCTAGAGTAGCTTACAATAGCTATCTGCAACTAATACGTATACGGTATTACTTACAACACCGGCGTTTGCGAGGTCGTGACGGCGGAGATGGCGACCGATGGCGGCCGTGCGCGTCGTTGTCGAGGTGAGGAAAGGCGATTGTGGGTGGTCGAGGTAGGGAAAGGCGATATTGTAGCCCATCGTCGTATGTTGGCGGATTGTCGTTGTGAAGGCTCCGCAGAAGCGCGTCGGCGAGCGCGACCGGGGCGGTGGCATGTATGTCGGCTGCGAGGCGCTGGAGGGTGGCGGTGTACTCGGCACGGAACATGCGGTCCGTCGCGGTCACGTCTGCGTCGGGCTGCCAAGCTCTGCGCAGGCGTTCTTTTGCTTTTTCCCGCGCGGCTTTGTCAGGGGTAGCAAGAGGGTCAAGGCGTCGAACGTGCGAAGACGTCTCATAGCGAAGGTTTTTGGTGCTGGCGTTTGGCGGGCGTAAGTCTAGCACGTACGTCTTGTCTCGCGAGAAAGTTGCGCCTTGCGCGAAGAAGTCCGTGAAGGCGATGTCCGGAATCATGTTGAAGCCGACGCGCTCGATTTGGATGCTCTTGACAATGGACCCGCTCTCAAGGCGGAAAGCGGTCGGGAAGCGCAGCGTGAAGTACACGGTTGTGGGCATGACTGCAACATGGCCGTCCGGAAGGTCGTGACAAACGCGGTGCAGAGGGATGCCGAAAGTGTGCGGACGCACCACCATGGCACGCGGCATGCCTCCGAGGGTAACAACCGGAGCTTCCGGCGATGGGTGTCGCGCGGTCCCGTCATCCAGCAAGAGAGCGATTGCGGTGGCGCTATTGTTGTTGGAATAGAAGCAGTCTATGTTTACGCTATGCCGGAATATGTACGGCATGCGGTTGTAGAAGTACATAACGCTCGGAACGTCTCCCGTCTTGTTGTGTGTCAGGCGGCCAAGGAGGGCGCGGAGGCAGCGATCGGTGACCGGCGTCCAAGCGTCGTCGCGGCCAATGCGCATCTTGTCTTTGGCGCTCCATCGGATGAGTTGCTGTTGATCTTCTGCGGCGCGACGCGGAAGCAAGGCGTGGACAATAGCGTCGCCCACAGTATGACGTAGCACCATGAAATGCGCGTTGCGAAGGTTCGGGTGGTGGATGGAGGCGGGTTTTTCTGGTGCTCCTATCGCGCAGGCGTTGATGCCGTCAAAATCGGCGTCCGTGAGGCTCCCAACCCGTAGGCGGTCGTTGAGAGCGGAGAGGTCGGGCTCCATACGGAACTGCGTTTGTAACATCACGGTGGTGTGCAGCTGACCGAGAATGTGGCGGCCGCGCGCGTTGCTTACGAACTGTATGTCCCATCCGGGGCCGTCGCGTTGGGCGTTTGCTGCGGTACGACTGGCGGCGTCGGCCGCCGTGCCGGCACGGATGTCCCCGTTGCCTTAAAACAGCGGCGCGCCGTGAACCGGACGATTTTGATTGTGGTCGCCCGTCAGAAGGACACCAATCCCGCCGAACAGAGAGTGGGAGGTGTCCGGCGTGCGGCCGCAGTCTCGCATGGTTAAAAAGAGTTGTTGCTCAATGGCCGCGAAATGCTTACCCGTCATGGTGAACAACTCGTCCACGATGAGCAAACGGATGTCTTTCCATGTCTCTTGAAGATCCAACTTCGCTCGCGTCCCCCGCATCGGCGTGTCGTTTCCCCACCTCAATTTGAAAAGGTCGCTCGATGTGCCGAATACCATGTCAGCGGTGATTGCTCCGATGTCGCCCATGAGGTTGATGACCACTCGATGGGTGTAGGCGGTGACGGCGATCCATCGCGCGACCCCGTGCTGGTGCGCGAACCACACGATGGCGATGACCGCCGCGCTCTTCCCGGTCCCGGGCGGCCCGATCTGTTTCATCCGCAGGGGGGCCACCGCGGATATGCTGCCCCCGTTGCTCAACAGGTCCAACAGGTATTGGCATCCGAGATGGAGGGTCAGGTGTTGCTCCGTCGCGACGTGAAACAGTTCCGCCGTTTCTTTTATGCTGTGCTTGTGCGGAAGCATGTCCCATGTTGGGTGGCTCGAAGAAGTGGGTGCCGAGGCGCCCACGACCGGGGTGAATGGCCGCGGCTCAACGCTAACAAAGGTGGTGGAGGCGCGGCCCGAGGCATCGGCCCCATCCCCCCCGACGCCGGCTGTGTTGTCGGCTTCACCTTGTCGTTCGTTCGGATGCCTACTATAGCATCTATACATGTTTTTATTCGTAAGTTTGACGGTTGATCTCGTGTTCGGATGCCGCGTCGGATTTTTTGATATGAAGCTATCCCTAGAGGGGAACAAGTACATGTACATTGGAAATTCGCTGTGTTGTCTTTTAAGTATACATACTCAAAGCTTGTGTAGGAGCACATTACATGAATGTAGTACATTTCGTCGTATATCGTGAGCACCATGGAAATCTATCTTCGATGAGACAAACCGTATTCTAACAAGAAAGGCAGTGGAGACCACCAAGCAAGAAGAAGAAAGAAGGGGGGGGGGAACCAAATGGTGAGACAAATGGTGGAAAACTCACCGTCAACGGCTATATCGCGAGATGCTAATGAGGTGGAAGACCATCAGAGTAGAAAAACACAAAATCTAGAGTGGCTTCAAGCGGTCCACTTTAGGGAGGTTCATGCCTTTTTCAAAGTTAATCACGTTGAACCAAATTCATGTGAAGTCGGCGCTTCATCCTGAAGTGGGCTGAACGATGCATATTTCAGCGCAATCCTAGTTGGTAACCCCCTTGGTCCAAGCTGTCAATGATCGGTACCCCTACACGGTTGAAAATAATGGTCAACGGTTGGCGCCCTTACATTTTGCGATGGGAGCTTGTGGATCGCCATATCACGAATTGGTGGCGTTTAATTTTTTTGCCTAGTTTGACAGGTGAGAATGCAATTCGGCATACCAACGCATGCAATTCCTTGTCTTTGAGCCTATCTCGTCATGCGTCGGCGCTTCACGGAGATGAGTTTCGAACGAAATCGAAATTAAGCTGAAGTTTAGAAAACGAAGACGACTTTTTATTTCCGATAACCCGTACATTTTAAAAGTCGATTTGCCCTCGTACGGGGTTTAGAAAACAAAGTCAGGTCGACGCAACCCCCAAAACGTACCACGGACTTTGTTTCGGACTTTGTTTCAAGCCCAAAATGAAAACAAAGTCGGGCGACTTTGATTTCGTTTCGAAGTCCGAAACAAAGTCGAAAACGAAGTCGTTGCTGTACATTACGACATGTGTGCGCGCGCGACCGGTAACATGGCCACCCGCACCGCCCGAGGCGCGTCCGCCATGCCATGGCGCGGCCCGAACACCAGTAGGCGACTACATCCGCAAGCCGCGCCTCCACCTGTGGAAGGGGTCCACATGCCTCGCTTGCTAGAATGGAGCGGGCGAACGCGCCGGAGAATCCTCTGCCGCAAGAGCTTCTGGCACTACTCAGCTCGATGTCAGCCGAGCAGCGGGCGGCCGCCCTCTTTCCGTCCGGCCCACCCCGCGCCGCCATCCCGTCCACACCTAGCCATGCCGTGTCTGGCACGGACTCTGGCCAGAACACCGAGCGCCCCGAGGGATCTGGCTTGTTTCCCGCGGCCGAATACGGCGCGGGCTCGGTCAACAAGCCGGCCACTCACGCCGATCCTGCAATGTTCTCTGCAATGTACGCTTCCGGCCACGCGGCTCTGCAATGTTCTCAGCGTGCTGCCTCGCCTTGCGCGACGCAACGGCTGCCGCTGCCAGTGTCATAGCCATGGCAGCTACGACAACGAGAAGTAGAAGTTTGCGTTTGTGGGTGGGGTCGAAGTTGTGAGTTGCAGCGGTGCGCGCGCGGGTGGTGATGCGCTGGATACTCCTACATATACTCGTACGGGTACTGGTACGGTACAGGTACGGATACCGGTACTCGTACTGGCTGTGTCCATGAAACTTCGACTTCATTTTCTAAACCTGGGTTTACGTAATGCACGCCAACGGGCCGACGTCAGCACATCGCTACGCGAACGATAACGGTCCCGCCCAAAAGTCGAAAGTCGACTTCGTTTTCTAAACTTCAACTTTATTGTTAACAACTAGTTCTCTTGTATTTCCGCAATGCTTCTTGATTTTATGCGAGGCGCTAGGTAGAAACCCACCGCGAGTTGTCCGATATTATAAAGGTGTTGTGTATGATATATGCCTTTTTAAAATTTCTGTGGCGATTCTTGGATGGCATTGGGCTTGACTCTATTGTTCAATGCGGATGACATTGGGTTTGTACGCGCTAGAACAGAGTGAACCCCGGAAGATTTGTGGGTAATGCGGCGGAACTACGGTGGTGTCAAGGCCCTCGTGAACTCATTTCGTGAACTTTTCGGGTGGAAAAATTTTAAGGATTTTTTCTTTTTTGCAGTGCATCGCCGCAAGCTTGCACGCGCATTACTTCTTTTACTAGGCGAATGACTTAGGCGAACTTTTCGTTTCGTCACACATGAAGATGATTTTTGGGTTTCTCCTCATTGCCATCATCGGACTATGGGACTCACACCGGAGTTAGCATGCTCATGTCTTCGATGACACGATGCCCTCGTTTAGGTTCATTGTTCGGATTCTCATGCCGGTCTTGCGCACAACCGCGTCGATGTTGATGGACTACGTTCCTCGTCGACCGCGCTCTTGGTACTTCATTACCGTTCGATGCATGCTGTTCTTTTAGCGCGAGGGTGATGCGGTGAAGAACCGCATGATCTTTGGTTGTGAATGCTCCATATTATTCGTTTTAATGATTTTCGCGCTCGACTTTAATTGATGTAGGGATGTGGCATGGTTTAATTCCTCCACCCCGCATCAAATGCAATTGGTTTTGGGTGATAAAATCGCAAACGTCCATGTGGTTTTTGTGCCCCGCGGGAGGTGCTGGCGCCCCCTCGGTTGAGTAGGTTAGCTGCCATGACAACTTGTGAGATTCGAAACTCCCGATTATGTCCAAAATAAGGTTCACCAGTATTATCTCTTTGCTCTCGATATTGGGAACGCTTGGCCCCTATCGCGGTTTAGATTTTAGGCAAGCTTACGGTTTTGGTGGCAGCTCACCACTTGTATGCCATGGGCGCTCCTTCGACTAAGAGTCTTCCTTAAGAGCCATATGCTCGCGTGTGCACCATTGAACATACCTATTTCCCTAGATGGTGTATTATTGTTTGGGGTCGTGTTTTTTACATATTGATGGAGCTCCTCCAACGCGCTCTTGTTGCTCGTTTTGACACCCTTGGTTTTGCCTTTGTGATGCCGTGCAGGGTGGCTGTGCGGATGCGGTTGCTGCTTTCCCCACTAATATCAGGGGAAGCGGAGAACGCGCCGAGGACAACACTCGCGGTTTTCATCACTAAGTTTGTAAACAAGTGAATGGGATAGTCATAACCCGTACCAACACTCCACGCAGCACAGAGATCGACAGCGTGTCCAATACTTAATTCCTGTGTCGTTATTATTGATGCACAGCTCATTGTTGTTGAAATCATGTGTCGATGAATGTGCGTACTCGCTGTCCCCGCCAGACGGGATGTGGGGACACATAAAACGGGGGCTGACGCCGTGACTGACGACAGTCGTCACTCACTCAGTATCGCTATCACCCTTTCTCCTCGTCGCCACTCCCCTATTCAAAGAAGCTACTCTTCCCCACTCCCCTCGTAGACCATGAAGCTCACGTGAGTTTTTCCTCCGCGAATTGCCGTGTGCAGTGTCTTTACACGCCATATATTCTCTGTGCTTCGCTTTGATTTGATGTGTTGTTGTCGGCTTATGGTCGTTTGGTTTCCGCCTGGGCGATCCAGTTTCGGCGTTGATGCTATTCTTGCTTTTCCCCGCTGCAGGTACTTTCCGATCAAGGGCGTGGCGGAGCCGATCCGCCTGGCGCTTGTTGCCGGCGGCGTGGATTTTGAAGACAATCGTTTGGAGCAGGGCACTTGGCCTGATCTGAAGGCCTCCACCCCATTCGGCGCCCTCCCAACTTTGCACCTCGACTCCGGTGAGCAGTTGGCGCAGTCTGATGCGCTGCTGCGGTACGCGGGAAAGCTCGGCGGGCTGTACCCCAAAGATGACGACGTTGCGGCTATGCGTGTCGATATGTGGTTGGGCGCTGTAGACGACGTACAGGGGGCAATCCGCCCCACAATGTACGAGAAGGACGACGAGAAGAAAATGGCACTGCGCAAGGTGCGTATTGGTGTCCAAAACCCGGATTGACTGATGTATTCTATGACTCTCCAAATAAAATTATAATGAAGTATGTCCAGACAAACTGGATCCCAATTTATGCTGACCATCCGCTTTCGACTCTGTCAGGTGCTCGCGGACGAAACATTCCCGAAGTGGCTGAGCATCTTCGACTCGCAGTTGGAGTCTAACGGGTCTGGCTTCCTGGTGGGTACCTCCATGACCGTGGCCGACCTCAAGCTCTTCTGCATTCTGGACAACCTGAAGAGCGGCATTCTGGACGGCATCCCCCCCGCCATCACCGAACCGTACGCGAAGCTGCAGAAGCTGTACGACACGGTGGCCAAGCACGAGAAGGTGGCGGCATACCGGGAGACGACCTACCCACCAAAGTAGAAATGATATTTACAAAAATGCTTCCGTAGGTCCACGCGCAGATTTATTGAAATACGTTTGGATGGTCCGTCACTCCCGTCAGTCGGTCAGTGGCAATCTCGACGCAGTAACGGATTCCTTTGATAAGCGACGAACCGATACAGCGATAGATAGTTTGGATAGCATTCTGCAGTACAACATATGAAAATGTAAACTCTTCGTCACGTGCGAGTGTCGCAGTGGTCCGACAATGCTATATTGGTTGAGCACTGGGCAGTGAGGTATCGACAACACTTTCAATCTCTCACCCACATCCTAGCAAACTTCGAATAACTATCGAAAGGAGAAACACACCTCTAGCTCGTTGCGCTTTCTCGTTTGCGTGATTTAGCAGTGGCCTGGGACGTGACTAGAGCAGGTGTGTATGTGCGGTGGAGGTGGGGGAGAAGAGGCGAGGAAAAAAACTTCGATTTTTATTATAAAAAAAACTGGGGAAGAAAAACAATAAACCAAAAAAACTCAAACCAAAACAACAAACCCAAAAAACTTTATCCTAAGCAGTTCAAGCCCTAAAAACGTCGGGTTACCACAGCAGCTTATGTCTGTGTGGTTTATTATCCATCTGTGTGGCTTTGGCCACATCTCAGGCTAAAGAAGGGGGCGCTGTCGAGGAGGTATGGGCCCTGTGCTGGTTCCCCCTTATTCTAATTCGTCAGTAGTTTCCACCACTTCCTCCTTTGTTGCAAGTAAAATCTAGCATAGTCACATCACATAGATATAAAGTACACCAAATAAAACCTATGAAATACTGAACCCTATATTCATATTACCGCTCCAGAGGCCATCGACTCAACAGCCCTACGATACAGAGAGCCCCAAAGTACAACTTAAAAAACCATCATATCGTCTGTTGGCAAGAAAAATTTCTTACAAGAGAAAGCAGTGGAGGCCACCAAGCAAGAAAAAGAAAGAAAGGAAGAAAAAACCTAAGCCCGAGGAACAGGAAGGCATGCCACAGTTGGCAAGAAAAATTGGATGATACGGTACTATCGGTACCCGTATCATACCATTATTATTATTATTAATATTATGGTCAGATTGATTTGAATCTAGAGGTTTGCATATCCAATATCATGTGTACGGGACAGTAACTCTAGCGGTTACTGTTACCGTTAATATCGGCGCGTCTCACCTGCAGGGCAACCACCTTGCCCGAGCAGTTAGACACAACCAACGACCAACGACTTCCCCAACGGTCAGCTCTAGCTAGCCCGTGCCTTATAAGCCGTAGCTAGCCACGAGCCTAGGCACTCTTTGCTTTCGCGCTCAGCCAATCTAGGCTTCGCGCGAATGCAGTCTCGACTCTAGTAGTCGAGCAGGGTGTCAGTTTTACCTTTTCGTCCCATGCGCACTCGAGCGTCACGCGACACTTCCCCTCGTTCAGCTACGCAGTTCCCCAATATGCAGCCTGAGCAGTCTACATCCGCCGCAGCGGCCGACCCTCACGCTACCACACTCGAACAACGCACAGCCGAACAGATTCGTACGGCGGTTTTGGCATCGGAACAACGGATTACCGAGCAGTTTTTGGCGGCTAACGCTGCCTTACTCGCCCAGCTCCGACAGACGACAGCCACACCTGCTGCTACTGATCAACAGCAGTCCATTCCCACCGACGCGACCACAGCGACGGAGGGTGGTAAGGAGGCCCCCGAGCCACCTATCGACCTGCTCGACGACGAACACGATCCCTCCGCGACCGATTTCGTCGACTTCACCTACTACGGCGAAGTCATCCCAGCCGGCCTCAAACGTCCCCCTCGCGACGTCGACGAGCCACGTATGTGGACTCTCACAGACGACACCGCCCGCGCTCTAAGCGACAAACGCACCCAGGCTGCCTACGACGAGTACCTACACATCGGGTGCTATGCCTTCTTCGACAGCTGCGCCAACGCAGCAATTGGCGAGGCTCTGGACACGCTGTCGCAAGGCACACCTCTATCGACAGAGCAGGCGGCAGCGATTACCCTCATCCGAGCGGGTCATCGCACCCACATGGCGACGGAGGAGGCCGCCCGTACTAGATTGGGCTTCCTCCGCCTCACCAAGGGCGGACAAACGAGCACGGATGCGGACCGCGTCTTTGCCGAACTGGCCCACGAACGCTTTTGCCGACCGCGCCCTACCGCGGTCTCCGGCACATTGGATGCGCTTCGCCAAGCGTTCGTCGACCGCACGCTGGAAGTCAGCCTACACGCCGCCAGCAAGGCCGCCGCCGGCGCTGCCTTCGCAAAAGTCACCCCGGACAGGCCTCCCGGCCCCGACGCTCGAGCCCGCAGGGCCGCCGCCGACAAACGCAAAGCCGCAGCAGCAGCAGCAGCGGCAGCCCGCGCCACCCCGCCACCCAAGCCGACCGACCCGGCTAAACCCTCGACCAAGAAATGACGGTGTGGCCCGCCGCGCCGATTCCTGCTCCCCGACGTCTTCCTACATGCGCCACCGCGTGCGTCGAAGATGGCGGGAGTGGGAGCGCATCGGCGCGAGCGGCCAAGTCCTAAACTGGATCCGCCATGGCGTCCGCGTGAAATTCAAACACGGCCTACGCCCCAAGCCCTTCAACCACGGCATCTCTATGCTCGACGCGACGCCGGCCCAACTCGAGTTTCTAAACTCGGAGCTCCCCCGCTTCGAAGCTTGCGGTGCTTGGGAGCGGGCGGACAACCCTCGCTACGTTTCCCGGATGTTTTTAGTTCCAAAACCCGGGGTCAACCAATGGCGCTTGATTATCGACCTTCGAGAACTCAACCGTTATTGCTCGACCTTCACCATGACATGCGAGACGCTCAAGCACCTACGTCACCTCTCGCGTCCGGGCGACTACTTCGTCTCCCTCGACCTTGCCGACGGGTACTACACCCTTGGCATCCGGGAGGAAGACCGAGACTTCTTCACGGTCAACTACCGCGGCACGCTATGGCGCCTAGTATGCCTTCCCATGGGCTGGTCGGGTTCGGCTTACTACTTTTGCAAGCTAACTCAGGTGTTCACAAACCACCTACGACGCCCCCCGCAACCGATGCCGGCGGCTACTTCCCCCCACAGTCACCGCCCTACAAAGCGCTTCCTCCGAAATGCGCGATGGCGTGGGACCCGACTACTCCCCTACATGGACGACTTCCTTTTCCTCGCCGACTCCTACGCGGACGCCCTCCTACTGCGACAGCGCGTCCAAGCCCTCCTCGACACCCTCGGCCTCGAACGCAACCCCAAGAAAGGCGTTTGGACACCGACTGAAGTGGGCGACCATTTGGGATTGACGGTGGACCTCCAACACGGCATGTTTCACGCCCCGCCCGCAAAACTCCACCAGCTCGCGCAACAAGCCTCTTCCCTACTTGGACGAGCCGCTTCCAACGCCCGATGGCTTCCTACACGCCACCTTGCGGCTTTCGCCGGAAAAGCACAGTTCCTCTACCTCGCAATCGCCCCCGTGCGCTTCTTTTTGCGCGAACTCCACGACGTGTTAGCCACACGGGTTGGGTGGGGCGGACGCGTCCGCCTCACCCACCAATTACGCCGAGACCTCGAGTGGTGGCGCACGGTCCCCACTCAACACAACGGCCGGTCCATCTACAAGCCTATCGAGACCGCCTACCTCCGCGCCGACTCGAGCGCCTACGGTTGGGGTGCCGTTCTAAACGAGGACTCCAACTATCAAGCCCGGGGCTTTTGGAGCGCTACCGACCGCCATCAACACATTACGTGGAAGGAACTTCGAGCGGTGAGACACGCGGTGGAATCTTTTCTACCCCAACTCCGAGGCCGGCAAGTCCTCCTACACGAGGACAACACGGCTGTAGTCGCCGCCCTCACCAAGCTCACCTCGCGCTCGCCCGCCATGATGGCCGAACTCCGTCGCCTATGGTACCTCCTCGACAGCAACGACATCAACATCCGCCGGCCGCGCTACATCCGCTCAGCGGCCAACATATGGGCCGACAAGCTAAGCCGCGAGTTGGACTACGAGGATTGGCAGCTCAGCCCCCGTATTTTCACCCACCTGCAACGCCGGTGGGGGCCTCACACGATCGACCGTTTCGCGTCTATGCTCAACGCGCAGCTCCCCCGCTTCAACGCCCGCTGGCGCGACCCACGGTGCGAGGACGTCGACAGCCTCCGCCTATCCGACGACGCGTGGCGCAGAGAAAACAGCTACTGCAACCCGCCCTGGTCTGCCCTCCCTGCCCTCGCCGCCAAACTCGCCCAAGCTCAAGCCTCGGCCACGGTCATCGCCCCCTATTGGCCCAACAAACCGTGGTACCACGCGTTCGCTCGATTGGCCACCGAAACGCTACACTTCCCGGCGGCACGCGACCTATTCTTTCCCGGCAGGCGCGGCAAGCCCGAGGGGGTCGGACCTCCCGCGTGGAGCATCGTGGCCTTTCGTCTCTAACCCCTTCGTGGCTCTACACCCGACGCGGAGCGATTGGGCGGGCGCTTCGCCCGGTACAATTCAACGCCCCTGTACAGCGCGTGCCGCCTCTGCGTACAGGACAGCCCCGCTACGGCCTACGCCTCGAAGCAGCACCGGCGCCCTGGTCCGCCAATCTGGCTGAAACTTTCCAAGACCTCCTAGGAACCGATAAGCTAGGGGTTACGGCGGTCGCTCTACTCAGCAACTCCCTAGCGCCCTCGACGTACTCCAGCTACGACAGCGCGCTGCGGCAATTTTTTATTTTTTGCACACAAGAAAATATCACCCCCCTGCAGGCCACTCCCGCTACCATGGTACGCTACACCGCGTGGCTAGCCCTGCTCGGCACGGTCGCCGCAAGCTCCCTGCAACCCTACTTCTCTGCTGTTAACAAGTTCTTTCGAGACCACTAGCGCCAACCTATTGCGGTGGGCGACCTCCTGGCAAACGCCCGGCGTGGCCTCGAAATGCTGCAGCACCGCCTCATCCCCGCCACCACGCGCCTTCCTCTACCCGCGCCCGTCGCCCTCAACATCTTACAGGCCGCCGACACGCTGCACCTCACCCTTCCGTGGACACCCGCAGCGCTCTCCCAACTACAACGTTTTCGAGCTTGCCTCGCGGTGTGCGTCAATTACACCTTTTTCTGCCGGGCCGAAACTGGCGCCCGTTGCCAAACAGGCGACCTAATCGTCGACAGACCTTCGCAGCAAATCTGCCTGTTCATAAGGAAATCTAAAGGCGACCAGCGCCGCGACGCCAGCGAAAAACAGGTTATCGCTATCCCTATCTCCGCCAACCCCGTCCTGGCAGACCTGCTCGACTATTACACGGAACAGCGAACTACATTCTGCAATAAATTCTACAACAAGCCACCCCCGCTCGCTTTCTGGAGGTGCCGCGTCCACCATCTCCACCTGGCTCTCCCTCGCCCTCCTCACAGTCCACTCGTCCGCGCCCGCCGGCTTTAAATGGACGTCGCACAGCCTACGAAAAGGCGCGGCGTCCGCTGCCAGCTGCATCGGCGCGCCCCTCCCCGTAATCAAATTTATGGGTGGTTGGGCCAAGAACAGCTCTGTGACCGAAGGCAAATATATTGACCCAACCATGACCCCATCACCTGCTGCTTGGCGGTTCTTCGGCTGGCTCACTCCGTCCCCCCCGCAACACTAATTCTGGCTGTGCAAGCCTTTGGCTTTAGGTTACTGGCAAAACGTGCCCTAGGGTAAATGGTCAAATTGATTTGAATCTAGAGGTTTGCATATCCAATATCATGTGTACGGGACAGTAACTCTAGCGGTTACTGTTACCGTTAATATCGGCGCGTCTCACCTGCAGGGCAACCAGCTTGCCCGAGCAGTTAGACACAACCAACGACCAACGACTTCCCCAACGGTCAGCTCTAGCTAGCCCGTGCCTTATAAGCCGTAGCTAGCCACGAGCCTAGGCACTCTCTGCTTTCGCGCTCAGCCAATCTAGGCTTCGCGCGAACCCACCCACCCATCCCTATAATCCTGCGCTAATTGACCCCCAGACCCTGTCTGTGGGCGTCTTTTGGCCAAATTGTAAGCAAGCTGACATCTTTGGCAGAACGTGCCCTAGGGTAAATTGTAATGATGATAAGATGTGATAGATATGGTACAGGTACCTGTATCCCGGGGGCGCAAAAAAAAAAAAAAATGGTACAGGTACCTGTAAGGCTTCCTTTCTTTCTTTTTCTTGCTTGGTGGCCTCCACTGCTTTCTCTTGTAAGAAATTTTTAATGTTTGTATGTATAGGGGTCATTTGATAAGGGTTATCGGGATCCCAAAAATTTCTTACAAGAGAAAGCAGTGGAGGCCACCAAGCAAGAAAAAGAAAGAAAGGAAGAAAAAACCTAAGCCCGAGGAACAGGAAGGCATGCCACAGCACCAGCACTGCCCTCCTGAAAAGGGTTATCGGGATCCATAATATCATTAGGGCTAATATGAAACTAGTAGATAATACTTTTGATTACAAAATATCATTCAATACATTCGAGAGGCGCTAATATTTTTACACATGCATACAAGGCGGAGGGCGCAAACCCACAATCAACGCCCGAGGACTACCCACAGCCGCCCAATAAACTAACCAGTCAGCAACTCAGCAGGCCTGCTCCTGCCCAAGGTAGAGCCCAAAGTAGCCGTGGGTGTGGTCGAAGGTGGAGGTGCAGACACCGAGGTAGCACTCGCTGTTGTGGCAGCTCATGTCCTCACCCGACCCGTCGCATATTATCTGCAACCGCAGACAAAACGAAAAAGCGCGCACCACCCCGAGCCCCAACACTCAGTACCACTCTTCAAGAGGCGACACACTGGGTGCAGAACAACATGCGTGTCGAGTGACGAAGGGCTAACACATCACATTCACATTGATAGCGGTTAGGATAGTGTAAAGGATGGTGTTAGTGATGGGAACTGTGACAATGATGGTGATAACAACGGTCATGATGAAAGCGATGCTGGAGCCGCTCACTTACCGCGATTTGAAGAGGGGAGCCATAATAGTCTCTCGTGTCCAGAACAATATCGACCAGCCATACTTCTCTGTGGGTAAGATGAGCCCGGTTGGCGTAAAGGTGTGAGCACGCGAAATTCCACCCATCACGAGCATGCCTATTGGGTAGCTGGGTGGGAGAAAGAGAGGGGAAAGGGAGAAAGGAGGGATTTTACTGTGGGAGGTGCCGAAAGCCCATCGCGCTGGTGGGAACGCTGGGAACAACGTCGCTGCCATGAGTCATTCGCAGAGTGCTGGTCAATGCCTGCACCAGTGTGTTTAAATTGGAGAGGTGAGCGGACGTGACATAGTTTTCTGGGCAGTACACACCTGAGTATGTGTGCAATTAATTAATTTTGGGGAAGTAAACGGGCGCGTCTGATCGTGTGTGTGTGTGTGTGTGGGCACACGCGCGCACACGTGTGTGTATGTGTGTGAGTAGTGTGTGTGTGTGTGTGCGTGTGTGTGTGTGTGTGTGTGTGTGTGTGTGTGTGTGTGTGTGTGTGTGTGTGTGCGTGTGTGTGTGTGTGTGTGTGTGCATTTACGCTTGTGCCTTCGTGTGCGTGATTGTTCCTGTGTGTGTGTGTGTGTGTGTGTGTGTGTGTGTGTGTGTGTGAGACAGAGCGTGTGAACGAGTATTTGTGAATGCGCGCGCGCGTGTATGTTCATGTATGCATGCGTGCACCGGGAGGAGAGGAGGGAGGTTACATGAGCCGCGTATGCCGCGAAGGCGGCGTTGCCAACGCGTGGCGAGCCAAGTGTGAAAAGGTGGATGTCCGTGCTGATGCCCTCCACCTCCCCAATCGCGAGCTCGACAGCGCACAGAGTTGCCAGCGCGCCGCCCAGAGAGTGCCCCACTACCGTGATAGGCGTGTCCTGCGGGCGATAACCATGCCAGGGGGTGGTCTCAGTCGTGGATATCCGATGGAGCAGCAACGCGCACACGCACACACAAATATACACACAGACAAACAGACACACAAACACACAAATACACACACAAAACAAACACACACGCAAAAAACACAAACGAAGACACGCACACACACACACACACACACACACACACACACACACACACACAAAAACAAACACTCGCTCCTCTTCTCTCTACACGAACACTCACACAATTGCTACGATTGCCAAGCTGATAGGCACATGATAGCATTTGCAATGGCGCTTTACAGATCCAAGCCAAAAAAGGACAAAAGACAAAACAGTTTTACCGAGAGGAAGAGATGACGGGAGGAAGAAGGTAGTTATTTATCTAAAAATCGAAAAAACACCAGCCACCTCTCTTTTAATCTTTATCAAAAAGCGAGTACCACTCAAGTTTTCTATATTGCCTCAACTTTTAAATTGTGTTGGGCGTGACCTTGTCTCCCCATGTTTTCCCTACTTCCTACATCTTTATACCAATGCCGATCATAAGCAATTCCATCATTGCTGCTTTCATCACTGTAATGCTCAGAGCAATATCTCTATTGACACAGACATTGTAATCACATTCATTTCTTTTCGTTTGCTTCTGCGCATGAGGGTTCAGGCAGCCACCTGTCCGTATTGAGCCAACAGCTCCCGCACGTGATGCATCACAAACGGCCGCAGCGTCGAGGTGTTGTAAGCACTGAAGAAGCCGCTGTGCACGCGGCACCCCTCCGCGCCTGGCACCGCACAGCCTACGACGCATCAGCTCAACATCATGGGCGACGGGCGCGCGGGGTGAGCTGATACATATGAGAGTATCAGAATGTATGCAAGCATGGAATAGTAAGCCACAAGAATGCCTCACCTCGCCAGGGTAGGTCATAGTCCGTCTTCCACGCCTTCAGGTCAGCGACCCAATTGAGGAGACTCCGCTTGTCAGTCCCTCTGCATCAGCAGTATAGGAGAAGCAGCAGCATGTGTAAGTGGTGAATGCGCTGCTGCTGAACTTTTGGCATGAGGGGGGGGGGAGAAGAGAGGAGACGCGCACCTGAACACGACCACGATGGAGTTTTCTGACGCCAGCCATCCGGTGAACGCCAGCAGCTCCTGCTCCTCGTCGTGCACCATTGCGGTCTGCTGGATGCCGGGGACTCGCCAGCAGCGCGTGCAGTTCCAGTGCGCAATGTTGTTTGGCTGTGCGGCATGGATTGAGGAGG
This sequence comes from Tetraselmis chui, assembly GCA_026401115.1. NCBI lineage: Eukaryota > Viridiplantae > Chlorophyta > Chlorodendrophyceae > Chlorodendrales > Chlorodendraceae > Tetraselmis > Tetraselmis chui. Next base: position 38,521 of record JAPMLY010000804.1, read on the forward strand.
GTGGGGGTTGGGGGAGTTAGAGGTGGGGTTCGTAACGCATAATGACACAAGCAAATGGGTGAAATATGGCACAGAATTGTTTATTAATCTAAGCAGCATTATTTTAGATGATAGGGATTTCTAACAAAATAATGCGAGCATAACCTTTGTCACATATCATTTCGCATAAACTAAAATAGGAAGGCGTAAGAGGCGTTTTTAAAAGTTTATGTTCTTACCATTGATATAATTAGTGTTATCATGCTTATTTTTGAATTATGTTAAATGAAAACCCTCGCTTGTGTTACCTGGCACTGGGTCACCGCTGCTAGTTTGGTCAGCAGCAGCGCCCTGTCGTAGTCGAACGTAGAGTTCCCCACCGCAACGTTGGCGTCCTGCTGTGCGCCCGCTGCGTCGAGCGCCTGCTCCCTTGCCGAGGATGGAAACTGCAGCCGGCTGCTCCCGGCCGGCGGAACGCCCCCCTCCGCCTCCATAATCGACTGAAGCTGCACGAGGGCCGAATAAATCAACAAACAAGAGCCCCTTAGGCGCGCATACAACGGAAGAGTCCTCTCCTGAGGAACTCGTCACCGTTGCAGACGGGTTTCCACTTTTCGCACTGATACTTTCTGTCAAAATGACCATGACACGACTTTCACAAGCAATACTCGGACCGCGTGAGAGCTCAGTGCGCTGCAGGTCAGGTCGCACCGTCTGCTGCGCCTTCACTGGCATACCGCCACGGCGCGAGGCGCGCTTCAAAACAAGCTTCCGGTGCAGCTCCACCCTTTTCTCGGCCCATGAGGGTACCGTGTATTTCTCGATAATACCGTCCTGTGACCGCTGAACTGGTCGGAAGATCTTGGGCACATGCTTGCTGCCGCCTGTTACTGGCGCGGCTGCTGTGGCCACAGCCGTGCAGGCCGACAGCAACAAGGCCACCAATAGCCGATTCATTCTTGCCTTAGGCGAGGACACCATTACCTGAAGTACAGTGTCAGTGCCTGCCTGCTGGGAGATGGTCGCCACACGAATCTTGATTTGATATCACTTTGACTTAAAGAGCTACTTAAAGACCCCCTCCTTGATGCGTCGACACCATTTAGGACTTAAGCGTTCTACATCGCTTTGTAACTTTTTATCGGTACCAAAATAGTGTGCCGAGCTCCCGAAAAGTTACGAACGTCGGGTTCCGCTACTTAAAGATCGCACCAAGCCTGTACTATTTGTTACAAACGTCGGGTGCTGCTACTTAAAGATCGCACCAAGCCTGTATTTTTTTTACAGACGTCGGCACGAGCTGCTATTTTTTTACAGACGTCGGCACAAGCTGCTGTTTTTTTCTATACTACGTCGACGCTCGTCTGCCTCGTCGATGCGCTTCAGGCGCTGTCGGGGCTTGTGCGGTGTGACGACCCCGTTGCAGCGACAAGGTGGGCGGGCGGGGTGGTGATGCTGCGGTGTTGTAGCGCAGACTGCCTGAATAGATCGGGCGAGGCAGACCACACCTCTCGGGGCAGTGCACAACTCTCTCTGCACACCTCTCAAGGGAGCCCACTGCTTGGCGAGGGAGCCCATCGTCTGCTAGCTTGCTCCCCAGTTTATCCGGAACAAAAAAATGTTCGCCGAACATGCGGATCCGGATTATAATTTGATTTTTTGGTTACCCCGTTGTAGCGGCGAGCGGGCGCTGACCTCGCCAAGCGGAGCGGGAGTAGTCGCGGCTGACCTCGGTCGCGCAACCCTAGTCTGTAGACCGCGTGATTAGTATTTCCAAATTTTCCGAAACCATTCTCAGCAGCTCGCCCAGCTTGGTTATCTGGGCCAATAAGTATTGAATATGACTCTCGATAACGAGCAACCTTAGCTCCGTGTTGCCACCCCCCATACATAATTTACTTGATTTTTTGGTCGCCAAAGAGTGATGCGGCGACGCGGTGGGCGAGCGGTGCTGACCTCACGAGGGTGCCCACCGCTTAGCGGGGGAACCAATCGTCTATCCGGAAACAAAAAACGTTCGCCGAACATGCAGATCCGGATTATAATTTGATTTTTTGGTTATGGCGGACGGGCGAGCGGGCACCGACCTCGCCAAGGGGTGGGCTCCAGGTGCCCTCGGCGCTTGTGTGGGCGTGACGACCTCGCGACCCGCTACAGCTCTGGGGTGGCCCCCAAGAGGCCGCGCTCGACCTCCGGCCGAGGTGCTCGGTCTGCGACCTCGCCCTTGCGGCTTCATCAAAATGACTGCTAATCTTGCGTATCCCGGGATATTACTATATAGTAATCTCTCTCTGGTACGCAAGATTAGCAGTCATTTTGGGGGGCCCCGAAAAGTGCACGAATTCCACGCCGATACTAGTGGTGCTCGTCCTTCATCGCGATTCGATCGAAGTTGCGGTGAAACACGCCCCTGGTGACATCCAAAAAGAGGAAATCGTGTGGGTCGCGGTAAACAAAATCCATCAGCTTGTCCGCATTTTTATCGTCAACCCACAAGATTTCTTGGAAGATGTTCCGGTACTCAAGCTTGTTGTTTGGCTTGAACAACGCGACATGGCTGAGATTCTTCCTGAGGATGAGCGGAATTGAATTATATGATTGGGAAATCATCATAAGCGATATGCGCAGATGCCGCCTAGCTAGCACCATATGCTTGAACAACTTTTGGAGGTCTGTTTGTTTGAGGCTTGCTGCGTAGTCGTCGATTAAAACCAACGTATACTTGTTGTCCGCGCTCGATTTTTTGGCGCGGTTGTAGATGCCTTCCAGCGTGTCGAAGTCCAAGTCGTGGTGCACCTTATCGTGGTTCCGCACCATGTCGTTTCGAATGGATGCCAAACTGGATTCCGGTATCACAATTTCTACTGTAGAATATTTCTGCCAGTACGCATTGGCGTCCGTCATCAACGAGATGGCAAAACTCGTTTTCCCGCTACCGGGAGCGCCCATTATTGCCATGAAGAAGGAGCGGTCTGGAAGCGGTTTGCTGATGCCGGGTGCAATAGGCTTGTCGCAACTAAACTTCGGTGGGCGAAGCTTCAGCCCACTCGTCTTTTCGATCGAAAATATCATCTCTTGACTATATTACAGAAATATGGTTCCGAAGGGTGGTCTCGAAGCGCCCAATAAGCGGGCAGACTCCCACGCGGAAGCGGGGGGCAACCACGCGGAAACCAACGTGAAAAAGTCATTGTCCCTAGCACAGCTCCAAGTGCTAGAGAAGGCCCGGTCTCTCCGACAAAAGTGTATCGCGGCGAAAGAGACTCCATCCCCGCCCACCCCGTCCCCCCCGTCCACTCTGCCCACCCCGCCTTCGTCCGGCGCCCCGTCGCAGCAACGAGCACGCAAGACGAAGAGAAATAGCGAAATCAACGAGTTCGTGGAATCTGAATTCTTCAAATCCGGGGCATGGCGAAATAAGGCCAACGAGCCAAAGGCCCCTTCATCGCCTCCGCCTCCGCCCCCTCAAGCGCCGGAAAACGATGACGTTGTATTTGTCTAGCATTGTTGATAATTTCTTGTCTGTAAAGTATTGGAAATATGGCGGAGCCCACCACTGTAGCTTTGGGGATCTTTCAAGTTCTTGGACCACTTTTGATCGAGAAGGTACTGGACTATCTCATTAGGCAAGGTGTCCCCGAGGGAAAGCCGCTAAACGCCACCGATAAGAAGTCTGTGCGACGCATCATCAAGACTTCTTCCGAAGGCAAGAATCTGACCACGGACGAGGTAAACAAACTTGTGGACGACTTTGTCACGGTGGCCAGCAAGCCCGGGCTTATAGAAGGCATATTGAACGCGCTTAGCAATTTTTGGAAATGGGCTACCGGCAAGACAGACGGACACGATATGTCGCAGTGTCAAGCGGAGGTCAAAAAATTGAAGAAGGAGCTTGTTGCGTGCGAAAAGCGGTGCGACAAGAATGCGGCTACGGATTCAATTCCGAAGTCCACGAAGAAGCCGGTGACTGTGGGAAGCATTGCATACGACACCTTCGTACCGGAAAATTTGCAAGCCATAGTCAGGGAAGTGTCGAATCGCAAGGAGAAGACACCTACTACAGTGCAGCCCTCAAGCAAAGGGGCGAACCCGTGGATCCGACACGTTCAAGACTATTACCGGCAGCGCAAGGCGGAGGATCCAAATTACAAATACTCACAAGCTATGAAAGATGCCAAAGCGTCGTATAAGAAGGTCTAGCGAAATATTTGGCGCCACAGAGTTTGCCAGCGGCGGAAATATGGTGGGCACAGTGGCTAAGAGTGGGCAAAACCCACAGTTTTCTCCTTTTTTTGCAGTACCGACCGAGGTGTGTCTCCTTTTATCGAAAGTATCCGGATACTTTCAATCTCAAGACATACTAAAGTGTGGTACTGGCGATTTGAGGAGAAAACTGTGGGCTGTGCGCCCTGCCAATTTGAATGCTCACATATTTTAAATTCTACGCTCGCCCTCAAATTGCTGGTATTCCTTTGAGTTCAAGCTTGCCCACAAAGAACTGTGGTTGTGTGGTAGTCCCCGAATCGTTATCTAGTACCGTTATCGAGTATCGCGTGTATTCTGTGGTTGCATTCACTGGAAAATCATTTTTCCAACCCTCCCAATGGCCTTCCATGTATGCTACCGTTCTTGGGATTTCGTAGGGAGGTGATTCATACAACACTGGTACTGAATCCCATGGCAAAGTCCCGTCTTGAGCACGCACTTGAATGCGTTTTGGTATTAGCCTGAAAAAATATTCCTCGTTATTTGATGCTTTCCCAGTTACAACACGAACCGAATCCAATGCGATTGCAGTCGGAAGCTCGATAATCACAGTGTTTTTATCGTTTGATGACATGTCGCCCATCCAAGAAGATTCAACGATTTTCCCCCCATTCTGACCTTCAAAACGGTAATCATTGCTAAAAGCCCGCCATGGCTCTCCACCACAATTGTAGTTATTGGGGTATCCAGGCCATGTTACGTTGTACACACCATTACCATGTGATTGACCGGTTACGGTAGTTTGCGTACCCGTAAGGGCCGTGGGTGGGTATTCCAACACTTGGGGGTTAGTTGGTGCCGGGGGGATATTACCCCATAGCTGGATTTCATGCACATCTGTAACTTGGGGCACATTTACTTGGAGTTCAAACCGGTTACATACAACTGTCGTGTTCACGGGATATTCACGTTTCCATGTGGCGAAGGTGTTGGATGTGTTCGGAAGAACACACACTGGGGTTATTGTGCTATCGTATAGAGTTGTCCATGGATCTTCGTAGTTTGTGCCTTTTATTACTACTTCAACTGCATCATTATACTGAGACGTGATTAGTCGAACAAAACTCAACGTAATTGAATTTGAGGGCGGAAATTCGATTGCAAGGGAGTTGTTTCCGGTATTAAGTCGCCACGGCGTACCCGTACCATCAAACGCTAGATACGGCACGAATATCGAACTCGGCGATGAACCCGTCACATAGTATTCACCAGCACCATATGGAACGAAATCAATTTCTGTTATTGTGCCCGTTAAGGGGGCAGGCGGAAACAACATCGGCGCCTGAGCTGCTGTTGTAATACTCCCTAAAGCAGTCACCGTGTCGTTTCCGGCTCCGTCCTCGACTTCTAACCACATCCAATACGTCGTGTCGGGGGCCAACCCCGACCGGGTGACGTTCGCGTTTTGGTAGACAACCGTGGAGCTATCGGTCGTCGGCGTCACTGATCCTAGGAACTCAGACGTGATGTCAAATGAGGTGGCGGTGTTGATGTCATTCGCGGTGTTGCGGAGGAGGGTTACCCTTGTGATGCTAGCCATTTGTTATTAATTGTCCCACAGACTTTCCTCGCGGGGATCATGGATTCCACGCAATTATTCATAGCCCAATAGCACCCACTCTCCCAAAGTGACAGTAAGTCCTCCGGTATCCAAGGTCTCTGTAACGATTCTATAGTGCTTGTACGCGCCAGGGCTTGTCAAATTCGCTTCGAACATGTATGCGTTTCCGCTGTCACTTGTTAATATATCCTCTTGAAACTGAGGATGCGTTTGTTTTTCGCTTGGCGTTATCGTGGTGTACGAGACGTTGGTGTATTCGCCCAGCACGCCCCATGGATCCTCCCCGTTGCGTCCCTGAATCTCGAATGTTTTCACTTTAAAGTTGGCCCAAATATCAACGTTCCATAATCGGAATCTTAGAGCCATCTTGGGCTCGGGAAGCTCAATGGCCACCCAATGCGGGAAGGGCGCATCTCTTTGAGCGGCCCATCCCCCGATATTAGCATCGTTGATTCGGTCAAATACCCGCCACCCTTCTTGACCCACACGCCATTGAGACGACCACGTCGCAACACACCCGTCACTTGTTGGTGAGGACAGCGTGGGAACAATTCTTGTGATTTCCGTATGTCCCCATAATTGTATCCATGGTACTCTGAAATATGCAGGATAAGATTCATCTACAAGTGCCGATACCCAAATGCTGTAGTATGCATATGTAGCCTGTCTCACCGGGAAATCGGCCTTCCAGCCAAGCTCCCCGTTGTGTTCGTATTGTTCATACACCGCCTGCCCACCTCCAACCCCTGTCCAACCAAACCGACCCGGACTATTTTGCCCGGATATCGTGATGCGTAACGGGATTTCCCCCGAGACATACATGCTATTTGTTACAAACAGCCTAACAAAATACAGCTTTATCGGTCCAGGAACCCTTGCCCCTATCCACACTTCATTATTATTATACCCGCCTGTTAAGCTTGGGTCCATGGAGCCAAACCAGTAATCCGAGGTTGAATAATTAAACGCACTTCGTGGGGTGCCGTCACTGCCGTAATTGCTATCATCCCAATTCACATAGTAATCACCGTTCCCATAAGCCCTGCCACTAACAGTTGCAGTATCGTCGTTCAAGCTAAGGGTAAACGAATGCAAGCTAGTGGGCGGATAGGGCAACAATGGCATAGGCAACGCGGTTTTAATGCTACCTAACACTTGAACCGTGACGTTTCCAGCCCCGTCCTCGACCTCTAACCACATCCAATACGTTGTGTCGGGGGCCAACCCCGACCGGGTGACGTTGGCGCCTTGATACGCAATTGTAGAGTCATTGATGGTCGGAGTCACCGAACCAAGGAACTCAGACGTGATGTCAATTGAGGTGGCGGTGTTGACGTCATTCTCCGTGTTGCGGAGGAGGGTCACCCTTGTGATGCTAGCCATTTGATACTACACCACAGGATTTTCAACACGAATCCGGATCATGCATTGGTGTTCCGGATCCTATGCGCTGTCAGCGATGGTGGCGACGATGCTCACTTGTGTCTCGGGGTCGGCGCCCGCCGAAATGCTGAACCCGCTGATCACCGGCGGCATGGTGTCTGCCGCCGTCGTGATAGACGCGGGCACGAAGGCGGTCACCGCCGTCTCATTCGACGAGGGATCTCGCGCCAATATCCAAGCAAAATACTCGGTGTCGGGGGTCAGACCCGTGAACGTGTGGCTGGTGTCCGTGCCCGCCTTAGCCACACCGAACGCCTTCACTGCGGCGGCGTCGGGTGCTGTGGCGCTGGTAGATTGGTACAAGTAGATGGCTTGCACGCCCGCCGGATCGTTGTCCGTGGCCGCGAAGGTGAGATCGATGGAGGTTGATCCCGGCGTGCCCCTTGCTTGCGTACCCACCGTTATGGTGGGCGCCGTCGTGTCATCGGTTGTATACGCGCCCAACGCCTGTGTTGTCTCGTTGCCGCCATCATCGGTCACCACAATCCAATAGTAACGTGTTGTGTTGGCGAGGTTCAAATCATACGTGAAATCAAACGTCGTGCCGCTGAGGCCGCTGATGGCATCCACAACAGTGGCGCCCACAATGGTGTTGGTGGTGTTAACGTGCAGCTCGACGGTGGCAACTCCCATACTTCTATGACTAATTCGAAAGAAAATTACATGGCTCGCTGAGTTTTTCAAATGCGGGCACCCACACAAGCCCCGTGCCCACCAGCGAGGTTACATCGTGCACTTTTCGGGGCCCCCCAAAATGACTGCTAATCTTGCGTACCAGAGAGAGATTACTATATAGTAATATCCCGGGATACGCAAGATTAGCAGTCATTTTGATGAAGCCACAAGGGCGAGGTCGTAGACCGAGCACCTCGACCGGAGGTCGAGGGCGGCCTCTTGGGGGCACCCCCGAGAGCTGCAACAGTCGCGATGGAATTCGTGCATTTTTCGGGGCCCCTAAAAAACACGGTTAATTCTGCGTACCAGAGAGAGATTACTATATAGTAAACTTCCGGGATACGCAGAATTAACCGTGTTTTTGACGAAGCCGCAAGGGCGAGGTCGCAGACCGAGCACCTCGACCGCAGGTCGAGAACGGCCTCTTGGGGGGCACCCCCGGAGAGACACAGAGACACACAAGGGAGCTAGAAAACCGCTACGATTCGCACTCCATGTCGTGCATCCTCATCATATCTTCCTCGCTGTCCTCTGTGCCCACCAGTGAGGTTGCATGCTAACGCCATGCGTAGGTGTTGAGGGTGTTGAGATGTCGACGTTTTGAAAAACCCTCTAGGGGTTCTTTCGGGCGTTTCGGCCTCGGCCGAAGCCGAAAACGTTTTTTTCGTAAAAAACTTTTCTAAATCCTCAACACCATCTACACCTCTAGCTAAAAAAAAGAGAAAAAGAGAAAAAAAGCATACTGAAACAGTATGAAAACCGAGGTGTTGAGGCCCTCAACACCAAGCGACAATCCTCAACACCATCTACACCTCTAGATGCCCACTGCGCCCGCCGCTGAGGTTGCTTAGGGCCCCAGCATGCCCACCGAGGCCACTAGATAGCACGCCACCGAGGGAGCGCGACGAGCTTTCAAGCTTCGTCAAATTCGTCAGCCGGTTCGTTGAAGTAGGTCCTCATCTTGAAGTTCCTCAAAACCAAGCCCGGCCCCAAGCGTGGTAAGGCGAACCCCTTGTTTTTTAGCTTCTGGCTCAAAATCTGGGTGCTCCTGATGTCAGTCTGGTCGTAGTAGTCGCGCGAAGAGCGAAATTGAATCCAGATGTCATTCAGCTTGACGTAGTCGGAGTAGTCACCGGTCTCTTCGTAGAACTCGTCCAAGAAATGACCCAGTACGTCGTTTTCACCGAGGTATTCCTGTGCCTCCTGCTTCACCGAGTTGGGCGTTTCAAAGTCAAACCCGTGCTCGTTGTATATTTTGATAAGAGAGCTCAGGAACGCAGCTCCGTATTCCTTCGATGAGAACTTTGCCTGCAAGCCTCTGTTCACCAACTTCTCGTGTGCACGATTCGGCACGTCGACAAACTTGTAGGGGTGTTTGATCATGTCCAGACGGCGCTCGATACCACCAGAACTATCGTCCACTCCGGGAATCTCGTTGAAGCAGAGGATGATGTTAGCGACGCACTTGAACTCGGATGCGCTCTTGTAGAGGTCTCGAGCCTGAATCAGATCGTGGCCGGTGCACTGCTTCAGGAGCCCAGCTCGGAGCTTATCGCCCGGCTCGGCCTCGGACGCGATGCAAATCCGTCTTCCTTTCAGTTTGGCGAGCTCCGAACTGAGACTGCTGCCAGACACCGATCGGCTGGCGAACAGCCCCGCGGAAGGCTCGTAGTAGTAGTCACCAAACGCGGAAGCGACAAGGTTTTTCGTGAGGCCTTTGCCGTTGGCTCCCGAACCCGACCAAATCTGGAACCGGTCGCTCGGGCGGATACCGACCACGGAAGTCGCAATGTTTTTCAGAACATACCAAAGAACCTCCTGAGATTCGTGCATGCTCTCGATGGCGGCAAGGATCTCGTCGCATGCTTCGCTGCCACCCATATGAGCCTCGACGTCGGATTGTTTGTGGCCGGTGCTCATGGAGACCATGTCCTCAGGCCGCCCCTCGCGGAAGCAACGCTCGTGAAAGTCGTACACGCAGTCTTCAAATCCCAGGATGTAGTCGTTGCAATCCAGCCGGTTCAGCCACTTCTGAGGTTCTTTGACCTCGTATAATGCCGTCAACTCCACGATGATCTGGTGCTTGAAAGGCATATTCGCGATGCTCTTCCGGAGCCACCTAACTGCATTGATCTCTTCGTCAGTTGCAGCGTCCTCCTCGAGCAGTTCATTCAGCACATCGGAGACCTTGGGGCCGAGCTGCTTGTTCAGCATGGTTATTATGCGTTGAACGCCATGGCCGGTACTCCGCCATCTCGGCGTCTCGAACACGAACCAACCATCGGTCTTCCCGAGGTACGCCAACGCATTCGGGTACAGCGCGTGGAATACATCAGCTATGTAGCTGTGCTCCCCCGACAGTGCAACATTCACGATGCTTTGAGTAGTCTCGTCGCGTGCCCCGGCGTTCGTGGCAAGTTCGTGTTGCAAGTTGTTGTAGCCATCTTCGACTTGCTGAACCCACAAGGTGTCGTCCTCGTCCAAGTCGAGTGTTTTGATAGCGAAAGAGCAGTTCAGTCCGGTGGTGCGCGAAACGTGCTCGCCAAGCTCTTCGAGGTTGACCTTGTTTTGGTCGCTGGCGTTCACAAGAACTCCGTCGTGGATGAGCGAAGCCACTTGGACTCCCGAGGCGCGAAGACGCTCAATAGCCGCGAGCATGCACTTGGCCTCCAGATCTTGCAGCCACAAGGCAAAAGCAGTGTTCTCCCATCTTTGTTTCACTTTCTTAGTTTTCGCCGCTTGAATGTAGACCTGGTTTTCCGGACGGGTCTCGAAGTCCGCCTTCAAACCAGCGATACAACTGAACACATCCCCACAGATTTGTGGAAGAACTGTGTCTTCCGAAATATTGTGCTCCATCCTCCATGTCGAAACACTTCCTCCGAAGATCAAAATCAGAAACAGCTGCTTCGCTGCCCACCGGGGAACGCCGCTCGCATCCTGAACATTCTGCAGGTGTTGTTCGCGATTGTCGATGTAGTCGTGGATCGTAGTCGCGTTGGGATACACGCCGGCCAACAGCTTGAAGTGGGCGTTCTGCATGTCGACCTCCACATACCGTCCGCCGACCAAGGCGCGACGCATGGTACCAAACATGCTTTGATAGCATGTGAAATGTTGGTTATTAGGATACAGACGACCGACGTGTACCCGGTCGCCGTCCTGATTTTTGTACATCTTCTGGGTGTAGGCGACCTTTGAAGATGATGACCCGTTCAACCGCTTAGACAGTTTTTTTGCAAAATTCTTATGATACTGATCAATGTTGGAGCTGCCGGATTGCAGCCTCAGTTTATCCAGCAGACCGGTATTGAAGTAGGTCTCGATGAGGTCGATCTTGGCGGGCTGGGTCATGTTGCCGGGCTGGGTCATGTTGCCGGGAGAGTTGGACATCTCGAAGAAAAAACGGGTCGGCCGGTGGGGCGCGTTCCTCTGTAGCGATCGTGTGCCACCTTGCTTCTGTAGCGCTCCCGGTTTATCTCTTCTTTTATCGTCGCCCGATTCGCCGGTCGGCGTACTGTACAGTTCGAAAATTATTTAATCCGGATTGAATATTATCCGGATTTGAAGTTGTTTCCATATCAATCGTCGCCCGACGATTCACCGGTCGGTGTACTGTATAACTAGAAAATTATTTTATCCGGAGTTGAAGTTGTTTCCATATCAATCGTCGCCCGACGATTCACCAATCGGTGTACTGTACAGTTAGAAAATTATTTAATCCGGATTTGAAGATGTTTCCGGATCAACTGTCGCGTCGCCTAATTGTGGGACGGACGTACAGCAAACTCTGCTCCACCGTATGCTTGTGGGCGTTGGCAACCCGTAAGACGTGCGCCATCGCCGACCGACCCCCTAGCATGTGAGTCTCCTTTGAATGACGAATATCGTATACGGTTTGAACGTCGTCCAGCCCGGCAGCCGCGAACCCACGTTTGATGAGCCTAGATACAGTAGACTTTCCAAGGAGGTACTTTCGCGGCTTTTCACGAAGGGAATCCCGGATGAGCTTGGCGGTTGCCTTTTTAATTTTGATGTCATAGGGCGGAAACATGTAATCTGTTTTGAAAGCGGATATGAACAATCGCCCTTCGTCGACCACAAAATAGTTTTTGGTGCCGTCCGGCACCTCGTCCAACGAGTCGTATACCGGCAGAGATTTCAGGTCGTCCCGAAGTCCAGGGACTTCTGTGTGGAGTCGAGCAGCGATATGCTCGTTAGAACGGCTACCAAAAGCGTTTGCAATAAGAGGTACAACTTCGAGAATATCTCTGAAGTCGCGAACGGCGAAGTCGTCGTCTTCCGTGCGCTCGATGGCTTCTTTTCGCGTGACATCGCGGGCTTTGCTCGCCGCTTCCCGGTAGGTTGCAAGGGCGGATTCCCCCAATAGGTGTCGAAATCCAGCCACATATCTTGAGATTCCGGTAATATAATTAATGCGGGTTGCCAGACTCGACTCCGTGAGTGAGCGCGACTTGAAGAACGCGATGACCTTGTCGGCGTCGCGGAGAGTTTCCATAACCCTCGACGTGTCCCCAATTTTGCCGATGACCAACCGCACCGTTTGGAGCCACGAGTTGATTGTTGCAGCGGAGAGAGTTCGGGTCTCGCCAGTAGCGGTTCGCTTGGGCTGCCCGTCGTCCGTGAGCAAGGGGGAGCCGACTAGCTCGGTGACGGTAGCACTGAACTGATCCAAGTTGAAATCCCGACCGTTCCGGATTGGTCTCTGAATAATGCGATCCGGAACGGGGAGCTTTTCCAAGCCCGCAATCGCGCGAATGTTGTTCATGTCGCTCCATGTGAGCCCGGAGTCTTTCAGCGTCGCCAGCGTCGGGACTTTGTCATCAAAAATGCGTCGACGGAGGGCTCGAAGGCGCTGCTTCTCTTTGTTCTCGCCCATTTGTTCCTGCAAGAGAAAATTTTTAATCGCCGCGGGGCTCGGCCGAGAAACATTTTCATCGCCAATGTCTAAAAATGCGGGTGCTTGAGCTGTTCAGCGGCACGGGATCGGTCGGCCAAGCGATGCGCCGGCGGTGGCCGGGGTGCGAGGTGGTAAGCGTAGACATATCGCCAAAGTTCGATCCCGATATTTGTGTGGACATCGCCGAGTGGGATTACGGCGAAGTGGGACATTTCGACGTGGTGTGGGCGTCGCCGCCGTGCACTGAGTATGCTCGTTGTCGCCAAGGATTCCGGGACTTCGATACCGCGGACCGTACCGCAAAGGCGGCGTTGGACATCATCGCGTATGTGATGCCGAACGCGTGGTTTCTGGAGAATCCGGCAAGTGGCTACTTGCACACCCGTCACTTCATGCACCCGTTCAAGAGCTACCGCAAGAAGTGCTCGTATTGCAGGTACGGGTTCAAGTATCGCAAGCACACCAACGTCTGGACTAATTTGGACGTGACGTTGGAAGCCTGCAGCCCCGCGACGCCGTGCGGCTTCTTCGAACGCAACGGTTACCACGAGTTCACTGCACAAAAGGGATTTTCGAGGCTGACGAACGGAAGGCGGAGTGTGGGATGCCCCACAGAAACACTTTGGAGGGTACCGGGAGCGTTGGTGGACGCCTTGTGTGACGCTTACGAGGCTAGATACGGGCCGGTTGTGGTGTAAAAAGCGTCACCTCGCCGGCAGGCGCAGTGGGCATGTTAGAGCCCGGAGCATCCTTGGCGGCGGGCGCAGTGGGCATCTGGAGGTGTAGATGGTGTTGAGGATTATCGCTTGGTGTTGAGGCCCTCAACACCTCGGTTTTCATACTGTTTCAGTGTGTTTTTTCTCTCTTTTTCTCTTTTTTTCAGCTGGAGGTGTAGATGGTGTTGAGGATTTGGAAAAGTTTTCTACGAAAAAAAAGTTTTCGGCTTCGGCCGAGGCCGAAACGCCCGAAACGCCCCTAGTAGGGTTTTTCAAAACGTCGACATCCTCAACACTCTCAACACCTACGCACCAAAGAGTCGGAGGTGGGATCAGTGGGCATCTGGAGGTGTAGATGGTGTTGAGGATTATCGCTTGGTGTTGAGGCCCTCAACACCTCGGTTTTCATACTGTTTCAGTGTGTTTTTTCTCTCTTTTTCTCTTTTTTTCAGCTGGAGGTGTAGATGGTGTTGAGGATTTAGAAAAGTTTTCTACGAAAAAAAAGTTTTCGGCTTCGGCCGAGGCCGAAACGCCCGAAAGAACCCCTAGTAGGGTTTTTCAAAACGTCGACATCCTCAACACTCTCAACACCTACGCACCAAAGAGCCGGAAGGCACTTCCGGGCGAGGGTGCCCTCCCGTCATCGCGTCACCTTGCGCTAACAGAGTGAAACGACGTGAGTGGGCACGGAGTGCCGAGAGCTCCAAGGCGGCAGGGTCGGTGGGCAAGCGTGTGTGGCCGAGAGCCAAGGGCCGAGGTGAAAATCGAAGGGCCGAATCTGGGGGAGGGGTTGTTTCAAAATCGTCGTCGCCACGCCCCCTCAACACCGGCGTTGAGTTTGAGACGACGCGAGTGGGCACGGGAGCGCCGAGAGCTCCAAGGCGGCGGGTCGGTAGGCAAGCATGTGCGGCGGACGGAGAAGGTAGCGGGGGGCATCAAGAAGGGAAGGACTTTTCACGAAGGGAATCCCGGATGAGCTTGGCGGTTGCCTTTTTAATTTTGATGTCATAGGGCGGAAACATGTAATCTGTTTTGAAAGCGGATATGAACAATCGCCCTTCGTCGACCACAAAATAGTTTTTGGTGCCGTCCGGCACCTCGTCCAACGAGTCGTATACCGGCAGAGATTTCAGGTCGTCCCGAAGTCCAGGGACTTCTGTGTGGAGTCGAGCAGCGATATGCTCGTTAGAACGGCTACCAAAAGCGTTTGCAATAAGAGGTACAACTTCGAGAATATCTCTGAAGTCGCGAACGGCGAAGTCGTCGTCTTCCGTGCGCTCGATGGCTTCTTTTCGCGTGACATCGCGGGCTTTGCTCGCCGCTTCCCGGTAGGTTGCAAGGGCGGATTCCCCCAATAGGTGTCGAAATCCAGCCACATATCTTGAGATTCCGGTAATATAATTAATGCGGGTTGCCAGACTCGACTCCGTGAGTGAGCGCGACTTGAAGAACGCGATGACCTTGTCGGCGTCGCGGAGAGTTTCCATAACCCTCGACGTGTCCCCAATTTTGCCGATGACCAACCGCACCGTTTGGAGCCACGAGTTGATTGTTGCAGCGGAGAGAGTTCGGGTCTCGCCAGTAGCGGTTCGCTTGGGCTGCCCGTCGTCCGTGAGCAAGGGGGAGCCGACTAGCTCGGTGACGGTAGCACTGAACTGATCCAAGTTGAAATCCCGACCGTTCCGGATTGGTCTCTGAATAATGCGATCCGGAACGGGGAGCTTTTCCAAGCCCGCAATCGCGCGAATGTTGTTCATGTCGCTCCATGTGAGCCCGGAGTCTTTCAGCGTCGCCAGCGTCGGGACTTTGTCATCAAAAATGCGTCGACGGAGGGCTCGAAGGGGCTGCTTCTCTTTGTTCTCGCCCATTTGTTCCTGCAAGAGAAAATTTTTAATCGCCGCGGGGCTCGGCCGAGAAACATTTTCATCGCCAATGTCTAAAAATGCGGGTGCTTGA
This sequence comes from Tetraselmis chui, assembly GCA_026401115.1. Classification (NCBI taxonomy): domain Eukaryota; kingdom Viridiplantae; phylum Chlorophyta; class Chlorodendrophyceae; order Chlorodendrales; family Chlorodendraceae; genus Tetraselmis; species Tetraselmis chui. Next base: position 54,038 of record JAPMLY010000804.1, read on the forward strand.
GCTGTTCAGCGGCACGGGATCGGTCGGCCAAGCGATGCGCCGGCGGTGGCCGGGGTGCGAGGTGGTAAGCGTAGACATATCGCCAAAGTTCGATCCCGATATTTGTGTGGACATCGCCGAGTGGGATTACGGCGAAGTGGGACATTTCGACGTGGTGTGGGCGTCGCCGCCGTGCACTGAGTATGCTCGTTGTCGCCAAGGATTCCGGGACTTCGATACCGCGGACCGTACCGCAAAGGCGGCGTTGGACATCATCGCGTATGTGATGCCGAACGCGTGGTTTCTGGAGAATCCGGCAAGTGGCTACTTGCACACCCGTCACTTCATGCACCCGTTCAAGAGCTACCGCAAGAAGTGCTCGTATTGCAGGTACGGGTTCAAGTATCGCAAGCACACCAACGTCTGGACTAATTTGGACGTGACGTTGGAAGCCTGCAGCCCCGCGACGCCGTGCGGCTTCTTCGAACGCAACGGTTACCACGAGTTCACTGCACAAAAGGGATTTTCGAGGCTGACGAACGGAAGGCGGAGTGTGGGATGCCCCACAGAAACACTTTGGAGGGTACCGGGAGCGTTGGTGGACGCCTTGTGTGACGCTTACGAGGCTAGATACGGGCCGGTTGTGGTGTAAAAAGCGTCACCTCGCCGGCAGGCGCAGTGGGCATGTTAGAGCCCGGAGCATCCTTGGCGGCGGGCGCAGTGGGCATCTGGAGGTGTAGATGGTGTTGAGGATTATCGCTTGGTGTTGAGGCCCTCAACACCTCGGTTTTCATACTGTTTCAGTGTGTTTTTTCTCTCTTTTTCTCTTTTTTTCAGCTGGAGGTGTAGATGGTGTTGAGGATTTGGAAAAGTTTTCTACGAAAAAAAAGTTTTCGGCTTCGGCCGAGGCCGAAACGCCCGAAACGCCCCTAGTAGGGTTTTTCAAAACGTCGACATCCTCAACACTCTCAACACCTACGCACCAAAGAGTTGGAGGTGGGATCAGTGGGCATCTGGAGGTGTAGATGGTGTTGAGGATTATCGCTTGGTGTTGAGGCCCTCAACACCTCGGTTTTCATACTGTTTCAGTGTGTTTTTTCTCTCTTTTTCTCTTTTTTTCAGCTGGAGGTGTAGATGGTGTTGAGGATTTAGAAAAGTTTTCTACGAAAAAAAGTTTTCGGCTTCGGCCGAGGCCGAAACGCCCGAAAGAACCCCTAGAGGGTTTTTCAAAACGTCGACATCCTCAACACTCTCAACACCTACGCACCAAAGAGCCGGAAGGCACTTCCGGGCGAGGGTGCCCTCCCGTCATCGCGTCACCTTGCGCTAACAGAGTGAAACGACGTGAGTGGGCACGGAGTGCCGAGAGCTCCAAGGCGGCAGGGTCGGTGGGCAAGCGTGTGTGGCCGAGAGCCAAGGGCCGAGGTGAAAATCGAAGGGCCGAATCTGGGGGAGGGGTTGTTTCAAAATCGTCGTCGCCACGCCCCCTCAACACCGGCGTTGAGTTTGAGACGACGCGAGTGGGCACGGGAGCGCCGAGAGCTCCAAGGCGGCGGGTCGGTAGGCAAGCATGTGCGGCGGACGGAGAAGGTAGCGGGGGGCATCAAGTTGATGATCCGGATAACATGATAAAAATATTCCGGATCCCGCCCACCCATTATTTCAGCACCGCGTTCGTCGGCGCATCGCACCACCGCACGGCAGACGGCCGCCAGCTTGCCCGACGCCCGTCGTATGACGTCAACCGTGTCGTCCATTTGTTAACTATACTTGTACAAAATCACATCCGTCGTTGTCGCATCGCAGCTTCCCGGCAGCTTCCCAGCAGCTTCCTGGCAGCTTCCCAGCAGCTTCCCAGCAGCTTCCTGGCAGCTTCCCATCAGCTTCCCAGCAGCTTCCCGGCAGCTTCCACAGCAACAGCAATGCCTTTTTTCAGCTGGAGGTGTAGATGGTGTTGAGGATTTAGAAAAGTTTTCTACGAAAAAAAAGTTTTCGGCTTCGGCCGAGGCCGAAACGCCCGAAAGAACCCCTAGAGGGTTTTTCAAAACGTCGACATCCTCAACACTCTCAACACCTACGCACCAAAGAGCCGGAAGGCACTTCCGGGCGAGGGTGCCCTCCCGTCATCGCGTCACCTTGCGCTAACAGAGTGAAACGACGTGAGTGGGCACGGAGTGCCGAGAGCTCCAAGGCGGCAGGGTCGGTGGGCAAGCGTGTGTGGCCGAGAGCCAAGGGCCGAGGTGAAAATCGAAGGGCCGAATCTGGGGGAGGGGTTGTTTCAAAATCGTCGTCGCCACGCCCCCTCAACACCGGCGTTGAGTTTGAGACGACGCGAGTGGGCACGGGAGCGCCGAGAGCTCCAAGGCGGCGGGTCGGTAGGCAAGCATGTGCGGCGGACGGAGAAGGTAGCGGGGGGCATCAAGTTGATGATCCGGATAACATGATAAAAATATTCCGGATCCCGCCCACCCATTATTTCAGCACCGCGTTCGTCGGCGCATCGCACCACCGCACGGCAGACGGCCGCCAGCTTGCCCGACGCCCGTCGTATGACGTCAACCGTGTCGTCCATTTGTTAACTATACTTGTACAAAATCACATCCGTCGTTGTCGCATCGCAGCTTCCCGGCAGCTTCCCAGCAGCTTCCTGGCAGCTTCCCAGCAGCTTCCCAGCAGCTTCCTGGCAGCTTCCCATCAGCTTCCCAGCAGCTTCCCGGCAGCTTCCACAGCAACAGCAATGCCTTTTTGGCGGTGGGTCGGTAAGCGTGTGTGGCCGAGAGCCAAGGGCCGAGGTGAAAATCGAAGGGCCGAATCTGGGGGAGGGGTTGTTTCAAAATCGTCGTCGCCACGCCCCCTCAACACCGGCGTTGAGTTTGAGACGACGCGAGTGGGCACGGGAGCGCCGAGAGCTCCAAGGCGGCGGGTCGGTAGGCAAGCATGTGCGGCGGACGGAGAAGGTAGCGGGGGGCATCAAGTTGATGATCCGGATAACATGATAAAAATATTCCGGATCCCGCCCACCCATTATTTCAGCACCGCGTTCGTCGGCGCATCGCACCACCGCACGGCAGACGGCCGCCAGCTTGCCCGACGCCCGTCGTATGACGTCAACCGTGTCGTCCATTTGTTAACTATACTTGTACAAAATCACATCCGTCGTTGTCGCATCGCAGCTTCCCGGCAGCTTCCCAGCAGCTTCCTGGCAGCTTCCCAGCAGCTTCCCAGCAGCTTCCTGGCAGCTTCCCAGCAGCTTCCCAGCAGCTTCCCGGCAGCTTCCACAGCAACAGCAATGCCTTTTTCACTTCTCAAGTTTTGGTTCTTTGGTGGTGGGCGGGGCGCCATCATCATTTTTATTTTTGGTTCCCGACACCTCGGGAGTATGTGGGACAACCTTTGCGCCGATGAGATCGACGTGACTGCGCTTGGATCCGAGCAGTTGAGACGCGGAACGTTTGGTGCCAAGCATGCTACTATTCTTTAGACGGCGAATTTTTTTTATCTGCGCGTATGATTAATCAATGATGTCTGGTGCCTACGGACCCTCTGCAGTCGTGTTCTCTGATGCTCTCAAGTACGGAAAGAAGCCACAGGCGGCTTCCGGTGAGATCAAGCGGCAGAACGTGCCGTCCTACAACAAGACGACGTTCAACCCCGCGGACACAATGTTGTTTCACATCCCCACCCGCCGCCCCAATCAGGTTTTGAACGGTAGGCAGAGCTACCTCAAGTTCACCCTGACCAACCCGGACGCGAACACCCTAGCCGTCGACTACACCGCAGACTCCTTGATTGAATCCCTGGAGCTGTATCATGGCTCGAACTTGATCGAGCAGATTCGCTCATACGGCGCCCTGGCGTGCATGATCAAAGACTTCCAGGGCAACAAGAACGTGCAGGCGATGCTGGAGGGCGAGCACGAGTCGACCGTCCGCACCGGCGCGACTGTGTCTGCCAGTGGTGGAACGTTGAGCGTCTGCATTCCCATCATCTCTGGAATCATCGGAACGATGCAGCCCAAATACTTTCCAGCCTACGCTTGCTCCGGGGGCGACCTTCGTCTCGAGTTGACCCTTGCCAATCGGAACGTGGGTTGCGTTCAGACCACCGCCGCGTCCGCGTGGACCGTTACCGCTCCGGAGCTTGTCCTCGAGTATATCCAAATGGATCCGGCGGCCATCTCCAAGTTGCCCAAGGAGCTGGATTTCGCATACGAATCCTTCGAAAACGTGAGTGCCACGATTCCCTCCGGTACCGCCAACGAGTATACGTTGGTGCCGTTTTCGCTGGCGAGCGTCAAGGCGCTGTATAGCATCTACCGGTTCACTTCCAATATGACGAGCCCCAGCGCCAAAACCATCAGTAACAGGCCCAACCCGCAGCTGTCCGAGTGGCAGTATGAGATTGGAGGTGTGCAATACCCGCCTCAGCCCGTGCGGAGCACCACGGAGACATTTGCGGAAGTTCTCAAGGCGCAGCACGCGCTCGGCGTGGTGGACGACTTGGTGCAGGTCAAAAAGAGTCAGTTTGAGCTGACGACCGCCGGGGCAAGCAACGCCGCTTTCGTGTTGGCGCAGGACACGGAGTATCTCACCAACTCGGGTTCGAGGGCAATGAGCGGCGTGGACACGCGCGGGAAGGATGTGTTCCTGTCCCAGTCTTGGGCCACCGCTACAAGCAACGCCATGCGACTTGATTCGTTTGCCCACTTCGACGGGCTCATGGTGATCAAGGACGGGCAGTGCTCGGTGACCAAGTGATCGACCCGCCTAGACCCGGTAAACAATCAAGCTCAAGATGTAATCCTCGAGCAAGTTGCTGTCCGCGGGCGCGACGCCAGTCGAGGTGTCGAGCAATGTTATCCGGATTTCCGAAATGGAGTCCGGATTCGTCACTGTTTTGAACCCGATGTGGTCGCTGGCGAGAGGCTTGATGCTCAACCGCAGCCCAAAGAACTTTTCTTCGCCGCCTCGGTACGACCGAACTAGAGGGAGGAAAGTGTTGCTGTAATTATCGTTGGCGATCAAGCCACTCAGGTTGACACTGAGTCCGGGGGAGAGGTTGGCGGAGTCGTGTTTGACGGGCGACCAAAAATCGCACCCAACCATCCACGTGCCGCCGCCTTCACTGAGCGCGTTGGACGACGTTGTGAGCCGGAACGGAACAACGGCATCTTGCACGCTGCCGCTCGTCCGATTCGCGCTGCACACCCAAGCGCGATACCACGGGAATGCGACAGGGGAAGGGAGGTCGGTGTCGTCCGTCCACAACACGAGTGAGAAGGTGTACGGCTCCATGGCGGCGGCGGCGGTGCACGGGCGCACGGTAGATCCAGTGAAAACGGACATGCGGAATTCGAGTGACCCGAAGGCGTTCAAAACATCGCCGGGACAAGTGACGCCCATGTGCTTTGTCCTCGCGTAGCCGTGGTCCTGGCATATGCCGTACACACCGCTTTGCAAGTAGTTTTGAAGTAAACACATGGTTCGGGCTGGGCTGCCGTTCCACGACTGCCAAGTGTTTGCTTGCGCAAAGCTGAGGCACTCAAGGAGGAGCGCCGAACCGTGGCCTGCAGATATAGTGGCGTAGTCATTGCTAACCTCGCTATACCGGACAGTATCAATCCACTCGATGGCGGCATGAAGACGCTTGCCGATGAATTCATATGCGACGTCGCCATCAACCCCGAAGAAAAAGTGCTTGCGATCACCATCGACACGGTTCTCGGTGTTTACTAGAATGCGACGGAACACCATTGTTGTTGATTGATTTACATAAAAAATACGACGCCGTTTCTATTTGGTGCCCGAGCACTTCCCCCGCCGCTTGTGATCATATTTGGCGTATTTGTTTCTGAATGCCGCACCGCATTTATCACAACTAAGCGGTTTCTTGGCGCGAGTGGGCTCGACCGGCAAGCTGGTGCCCGCATCTTCCTCGCCGGTGGGCACGATATCCCAAAGATGATCCGAACGCCACTGTGTGACGACGCCGGTTCTCTCAAATACATATTGACTAAGGTCCTCATCGTCGGCCACCTCATCGTCATCGAAGGTGGTGATCATCGGAAGCACGGGCGTCCCCTTCTTCACGAGGTAACGTTTGGCGACTGACAAGACCAAGTCCCGAATCGGGTCGGGCATGTCCTCGCCATGACTTGTCAGCGTCCAGAACACGGTCTTGTTCGGGTCCATTGCGTTTTTCGTTATATAGAGAAATGCCTCTCATAAACGTCGGTATCGATAGCGGAGGGAGATTCCCGCGGTATGGGGCGAAAATGAATGAAGATATGTTTGGCGGCAACCACACATCTGGACATCTTTATGATCCATGGACGATGGACACGATGGGCCAGCCTTTGCGCGGTGTGTCCGGATACACCGAAGTGGATCCAAATGTCGTGCCGAGTGGAGCAAACGTTGCATTATCCGGAACGCTGGTGTTCCGCCGCGGTGTTAGCTCGCAATCGATGTATGACTTCACTCCAGGTGCCAACTTGATCCGTGGCGATGTGTTGTCGATTGCCGAGCCCGACTCGTACTTTGTACACGCGCATAGCTACTCAAACATATCGCTGGGTCAGCTTATTGTAAACAATATCATGGGCGGTGTGCTCATCTCCTCTCCGTCTATCAGCGCGGGCGCCGACCCCGAAGGGCAAGTGCGTATCCAAGCGACGATCGTGGATGTCGTGTAGCGATTCGCGAGTACCTGTACCTGGGGTAGCGATTAGCGAGTACCTGTACCTGGAGTAGCGACTGGCTACAAGGACCCCGAAATATCCACGGACGGGTACAGTGCAACTGGGGAAGGTCTACCTCAATTTTACGGGCATCCCGAAAAGAACGCGAAAAAAGTTACAAAGGGTTCGTGGATAAAGTAGGATTCATGTAGTAGTCGCTAGTCGCTACCACGGCGCTTCGAAGCTCTCCTTAGCTTGTTGCTCTTGCTACTTCTTTCGCCCATACGACGACTCGATATCACCGCGTACGGATACTTCTGCCAAGTATCTTTGGTGTTCATATATATTTTCTGCTTTATTATTTAATATATATAACATTTATATAGATATGCTGGTAGTAATTCAATTATAATGTACTAACATTACTCGTGCATTTTCTGTGTTATTTTCAATTGAAATAAAGATTATATGTTTTAAAATCATAAAGGAATCAGCATTATCAGCCTGGCACTATTAATATAAGTGATGTGCGGGCTTACCTGCCACTCCCATATCCCGGGGGTGCAAAAAAAACAGCAGTATGAAATGATGCGATCAATTTTCCTATTGACACTAGGGCAAGTTTTGCCAAATATGTTAATTTGTTTTCAATCATTCAAACAACCACCACATGCACGGGCTAATAGAGGAAGATTAGCGCATAATTATCATAGGGTTGGTTCGCGGGAAGCCTAGATTGGCTGAGCGCGAAAGTAGAGAGTTCCATGCTCTTGGCTAGTGCTGGCTAATTATAACCTAGGGCTAGTTAGAGCTTACCGTTGGAGAAGTCATCGGGTGGTTGGTTGCGCCCCACTGCCGGTACGAGTTGTTTGTCTTGGAGGTGCGACGCGCCGTTACAAACGGTAGCATTAGCCGCGGGGGTCGCTGTCCCGTACACATGAGAGTTGGGTTTGCAAACCTTTAGATTTAAATAAATATGATCATTTACCCTAGGGCGCGTTTTGCCAATAACCTAACAAAGCCAAAGGCTTGCACATCCTAGTCTCGTGAAGTGGGCGGGAAGCGACGAGCTATCCGAAGTACCGCCACGTTGTTTGATGTGGGATCATGGTGGGGTCGATGTTCGTTCCTTCGTTCACGGACATGCTCTTTGTATTTGACGACATAAAGGGGCGCGCCGATGTAGCTAGCGGCGGACGCCGCCCCTTTGCGGAGCTTGTGAGATGTCCACTTGAAGCCGGCTGGATGTGTAGTGGGGATGGAGCTATGCGCTTGCTCCATCGCGGTGGATAAGGTTGCTGCCGCATGCCAGTTAGCGGAGTGTTAAAAAGTTGAGAGACTCCAAATAGCGGACGGGGGGGGGGGGGGTGAGGGGGGCATTTGTAGTTGGTGGCGCAAAAGGTGGTGCGTTTGAGTAAACACTACTCGACGAGGCCATCGAGGAGGGTGTTAGCCGTGATCGGGATGGCTAGTACGGGTATGTCGGCATCGTCGCGCCGTTGGTCGCCCTTAGCTTTTCAGATGAAGAGGCCGATTTGGCCGGACGGGCGATCGACGGTTTGATCGCATTTTTGGCAACTCAAACCGGTTTCTGCGAGGCAGAAGAAAGCGCAATTCACGCACACCGTGAAGGAAGCTCGAAAATGGGCGATCGGGGTCGGTTTGTGGTTCGTCCATTTCATTGTGCTTCGGAGTGCGTCGGCGGCTTGTAGGATTGAGAGCGTTAGCGGAGCATGGAGGGGTAGTCGCGCGTATGCAACGGCCATGCGTTGTTGACGAATTTCGAGGTCGCGTCTAACGTCCGCTTGGAGCTCGCCTACTGTGACATGTGGCTGTAGGTGGTCCTTGAACAACTTGTCAACGGCGGAGTAGTACGGTTGTAGGGATGTAGCTGCGACGGTGTGATGTAGGCCGACCAATGCTATGTAACGTACTAGCGTAGGGGGCGTGGCATGCATGGGTGAATGTTTTGCTAGTAGTAAAAATAGAAACATTGGCGCAAGTTGATGTTTGGCACCGGTGTGGACTCGTGTTGATGCAGCTGCGACCGTTGCCGCTTTACGCCGATCGGTAGCCGTCGTCTTGGCTTTGGCATCCGGCCAGGGGGGCAGTTAGGAGTGACCGTTGCGAATGCGGCACTAGGAGCAACCCTCTTGGCGGCATGCATGCTGACTTCTAGCGCGCGGTCGACGAACGCCTAGCGCAACGCATCTATTGTGCCCTACCGCGGTAGGGCGGGGAGTGTAGGAACGATCGTGCCGGAGTTTCGCTGAAACGCGGTCCGAGTCCGTGCGCGCTTGTTCGCCCTTGGTGGGGCGGAGGAAGCCCACTACAATACGTGCGGCCTACTCCGTCGTTGTGTGGGTGCGATTGCCCGCTCTGATACGGGCAATAGCCGCCGCATGCTTCGGCGATGGAGATGGCCGTATCAACAACGCATATGTGCCCTCGCTAATTGCCGTGTTGGCGCAGCTATTGAAAAAGGCACAACACCCCATGTGAAGGTACTCGTCGTACGCCGTCTGCGTCTTCATCTCGCTAAGACCGCGTGCCGTGTCATATGTTAGTGTCCAAAGGTTGGGATCATCCACGTCGTGCGGAGGGCGCTCAAGACCGTTATGAATGACTTTGCCGTAGCATGCGAAGTCGACGAATTCGGGTTCGGTAGGCTCGGGGTCGTTTTACAACATGTCGACCTGTGGCTCTTGGGTGTCCCTACCACCCTCCGTCGCCGCGGTGTCGCGTCGAGGAGAATAGATTGTCGTTGACTCTAAGTAGCGATTGTGGTTGTTCCTCCCTTGAGCTAAGTCAGCAAGTCATCGTCAACCATAAAAAACGATTCAGTGATCCGTTGTTCGGAAGTTGTGACCGTTGTACGACAATTTTTTATTGTTCGCCGCTCGATAGCAATGGTGAGGGCGTCGGTTTGGGGAGCGGAGGTAGACTGCTCGGGTTGCATTTTGCGGGGCTGCGATGCCGAACGAGGGGAAGTGTCTCGTGGCACTCGATTGCGCATGAGACGATCGTAACAAACCGACACCCTGCTCGACTACTAGAGTCAAGACTGCGTTCGCGCGAAGCCTAGATTGGCTGAGCGCGAAAGCAAAGAGTGCCATGCTCTTGGCTATGGCTTGCTTATAAGCTATAGGGCTAGCTAAAACTGACCGTTGGGGAAGTTATCAAGTGGTTGGTTGCGCTTCACGCTAGTAGGAGTTGGTTGTCCATGAGGTACGACGAGCCATTACTAACGGTGACATTAACCGCGGGGGTCAGTGTTCCGTACACAAGGGAGTTGGGTCTGCAAACCCTTGTATTAAAATCAATCAGACTATTGGTTTACTTTTGTGGGCCTAACAATGTGACTTCATTTGTTGTGTTAGATTGTGGTCTTTCTGGAGTAGGGGTGGGGGGAGTACCAGTACCCGGTTACTTCCTTTACATAATTTATTCCTTTTTATGTCAATTTAGATATTGTAAAGTTGCCTTACGTGTAAAAATTAGTTGCCTCAGAATTCAGCTCCCCATTATTGAAACCTGCAACCATTATTATACCATCCCCAAGAAATCATACATGGCCGCCACTTTCAACAACCAATTACACCGGTAGTTTTATCACGCATGTAGTACGTATTGTTTTTTTCGTTATCTACCTGTGACCCCTCATTCGCATTGTGTTGTTATTTCGCAGTGCCCATGCATGTGTTTTTTTCAATCGTGCACAACAACCCATCGTACAATTCTTATCGTTGGGTCTCAATGTATATTCTTCCTCCTAACAAGGTGTAAATTGACAGAACAAGAGTTGAATAATAACAATATTAACTGACACGGTGGTAATAATTTTAATCACACGCAATTTGCAATGATATCAACGAAGGAGGTCGATGATACCAGTTCGCGCTGCTCGCAGCGATGGCAAACAACAACACACATAAACCACATAAACCATTTCGCTTCACACGCACGGAAGTTTGAGCGAGGACGCTATTGGCAAATGTGGGTAAAAAACAAGGCATGCGAAATTAAATATGCAATCGATATCTTATTGAATGGACACGGATAAAAACATAATTCATCCTTGGCAATTCCACCAACGGCACTTGAAGCTATTGATAACAGTTGACAAGAGGACGGGCACGCCTTTGAGTCAAACCACACAACATCAAAGTGACCACCATTTGCAATGATGAAGGCTAATCTAGGTAGGTGTGGCCGTTTGTCGTTGTGGATGGTGGTTCGCACAACTCCGGCTGAACCATTTTCGTGGAGGGCACGGAATTCAGCGAGTTTAGCAAGTACCGGATAAACTTATGAATTTGCGAGTCGGACTGCCCAAGAGTACCGTTACGTGATTGCACTCTCCACATCGGACCCATGCACTGACCCTTGCGCGAATCATGAGATGCGAGGTCCAAAACCAGAAAAGGGGGCCAAGCAACAAAGAAACACAAATTCGGGGCCATACATAGGCAAGACTCACAAAGTGCACTCGACTCGAAAAGCGGGCGCAGGTCGCGTCCGCCTTCTACTGTCACCGGCGGAGACGCGTGTGTGCTAGCCGTGGATTCCTGTGGGCAAGCCGGGTGAATTGAATTTTAAAATGGTGCGCCGAAAGTTCTCACGAACTGTGCAAAGCAACCACTCCGGCACCATATATACAATGAACGAGGAGGGGGGGATAAATTACATTTTATGGGCGGCCGTGCACTAGTACGGGATAGGACAGCTGACTCTTCATCACCGAAAAACGACCGACCCACCGGCGTCGGAGCCAATCCGCGCTCCCTTCGGATAAAACGGGTAAACCCCGCGCGTATTCATTAAAAAAAATATTGATAATGGACGGACAGGAGAGTATCCAAATTAAGATTTGGACACAGTCCGTGCACAGTACGGGTTTGCTACTTTTGGACATGGCTGCAAGATTCGATATATAATAACACTGCATTTGATCCGTCCAATTAATTGTTGCCGAGGTTTGACTTTGGCGTTGTGTGCCCACTCGTCTCGGCGTTGTTGCCCGACTGCTCCGCCAACCCAGTCACTTGAGCCTGCATGTCCATCGACATGCGCTCCAAGTCGGTGGTGGTCCTCAGCAGACCCAGCTTGCTTCGCCTCGACTCCTGTCGCATTTTGTTCGCCACGCTCGCCGTCAGCTCCGGCGGCTCCTCGCCCGGCCGCACAAAGCTCGACAGCGCCTTATACACCGTCTCGACCATATGATTCACCGCATCGTCCACTATCGTCCCCGGAATTTGCGCGCGCTCCATGGCATCCACGATCTCGTCCATATCGAGGCTCAGGACGCGCGGGATCGAATCCATACTCTTTGCCTTCCAGTAACGCCAGTTCGCGGAGGCTTGGTCAAGCAACGGCTGACACTCGGGAAATTTGTTGGCGAACATTTTATAAAGTGGCATGACCATGAAGTCGGAAAATGCGAGCTGGTTGCTCGGCAACATGAGTCCTGCGCCACAAAGTAAATCATTATTAACACACTCTCACCGGTAAGTAGTGTGCGACAAGGTGTATTCAGCTGAGTCTCGTCGATAAATATTTTTTGCATCGAAAGTACTTTTAATTACTTTCCGAGTCGACACTCACCTGGGCCGTGGCGATCCATGAGGGGGGAGCAAGGTACGCCGGACTCGCGTTCAAGGTCGCCTTGTTTGAAAAACTCCTGCTCGAGGCACTTGACCCAAAAGAGGTGCGTCGAGAGGCGGGAGGCGCAGCCCCCGAGGTCGGCCAGCTTGATGGACATTTGGAGCACGAGGATCAAGTTGGCGGCCACCGTCTCCTGATACGCCTCCGAGTTGGGCTCAACCACGGTGAAGCGCGCGTTGAACTTGGAAATGAGGTCGAAGTGGTTGGCCATGTCCGTCGCCAGCACCATCTCGATGATCACATGTTTCAACTGCAAGCACGATTGTAGTAAGTGAGATTGGGTGGCGAGGGAGGGGGCCGAGTCGCAAGAGCCCAAGCGCCATATCGCCATTAAAAGATTAAAATATTCTATTGATATAGTAAACCATTGCACATTGTTTTAGCAAAAAATATGACAATTACTTACAAGACAGACACGGCCTGTCGCATGCAGATCAAAGATATCGACATCGATTACTTTCAAAACACTTTCAAGAATATATAAATCATATAATGGCAACTCTTAGCAAGAGGTCCAAAACATGTTTTGCAGCAAGTATGTTCAAATTGACGTCATTCTCTGAGCGCTTACGAGAGAAGTGTATCGACAAGGGTACGGTGCGATAAGAATAAAACGTACCACCCAAATAAATTAAACTTTAATCTAAACATCCAGACACATTGCATCCGCTCATGAATGAAATCTACGCACGGCCGTGATGACGTGGCAGCCTTTGCCCGTAGTCACGTATCAATGCCTCCGCCGAGCACGTTTGTCATCATAACATAGAGATACATAATAGATTACAAAAGGCGAAACATAAAAAGGCAAATTCGCGACGAAGTGAATGGAAACCAACGACCATGTACTTACAATCGCATCCGTTTATCCTACTTAAAACTCAAAAAATGCTCCACAGCGTCAGGAGCCCATTTCTGAGGAGGATCGTGCATCTACGGAATGTTAAGTTCATAATACATAATTGGGGCAAACACGCAAACGAACGAGCAAAAAATTAAAAAAACGCAAAAAAAATTGCGAATCATCATCGTTGATGATTGTCCGCTGCTAAGGCGGCAGTTACGACGGGCAGCCGTACCTTTGCCCAGTGGTGACGCTGGCTGAGACGGGAGCCAGTCAGGAAGTTGTGCTCCTCACTGCGCAGCAGCTCCATTGTGAGAAACAGACTGTGGTTCTCCAACACATGCTGGTCGTTGTACCGCCGCGCAATCACATCCTCCGTGCGAATCATGTACTTGTTGTCCAGCCCGGGATGGTCCAGGTCGTGGCAGGCCGCCGCTATGACGGCGCCCAGGAGGTGGAGCTGCGTGGCACGCCCCCTGTCCAGCGGTAACGCGGCCACGATCGCGGTGCAGCGCTGCACCACATCCGCGGCGTGCCAATTGTTATGGTACGGGTTTGTTTTGCTGTAATGCTCCTCCAGCGCCAAAAGAAAAGAGCAAAGCTTCTCCTTATCGAGCTTCAGTTTCTGCGGAACCATGGCGGCAGCGACAAGTTACGCATGCTACACCGATGACAGGTTACTTCAGGGTTCCGTCCTCCGTCCTCATTAAACCCTAAAGTAACAAAATGCTTAAACCCTAGAGTAAAAATAAGCAATCAACCCTCATAACTGAAGACATAAACCCCAATCCCAATAAAATCTGAGCCTGTGTCGGTGTGTGTGATTTTATGCTCTGATAATACTTTGAAGCTTTACTAGGTTGTTTGGGTCCTCATAGGGCTTGGCTCTCAGTTACGTGACGACTTAATTACAAAACAAATCTAAAAGCAGCAAACCCCCCAACAAGTACATGGCAATCTAATTAAATGCGCAAAAATGTAGGAGACCTCAGGGTTACCTACGGACTAAGTATGACCAAGGAAGGTGCTCACTGCTCACAATACGCAGGGTGTTGTGATTTTCGGAGGGGGCGGCGGACCTTGATCAGCCTCAATTCATCGAGGACGCAGTACGTGACGAGCGCCAGCGGGTTCTGAGCATTGCAGGTACGGAGGTGCATGACGTTGGAGAAGAAGGAGCGCCCCAGGGCTCGCAGGCTGGGCAGGGCCTCCATCCCACCGGTCACCCCGGAAAGTAGGACAGCGGGGATGGGGCGCGGTGGAGGGATGGCGGAGGGGGGAGGTGCGCCCGGCAGAGGCACGATCTCATCCATGCTGTTGAAGTCACTCTCCCTGTGACCCACCGTCTCCGTCTCAGAGATCTGTTGCGCCTGCTGCCGTCCCATCATGCTGTCTAACACGTTGGAAACAGACTGCGGTGGGTGAAGGGGCAGCCACATGCAGTGGAGTCAGCGCTCAATTGTGTGTGCGAAACGCCGAAATGAGCGAAATGGAGCAAAATGTCAGTTTATTTATGTAAAATGACAGAGCACTCACTGTCGATCGAGATGCGTTGCTGGAGAGGCCAGAGAGCTCTCGTTGGATGGAGCCCGGCATCTGAGGGTTGTAGTGGGGACAGTCATTTGTAAATTGCGGACAGCCACATAACACATTGTTTGAATGGGATGATGTAGCACGACAAGTTGGTTGATAATGCGGGACAGACGGACGTCAGACGCGGCAAAAGTGGGTCTGTAACAGATAGGATAAAGAGGGGCAGCAGCTACGCACTGTTAGATCACCGTCTTGCCCCGACAGCTTACTGAGCAATGAGAGGGCCTCTTGCTTCCTTTGCGCGTCGAGCCTCGAGGAGCCAAGATTCTGCAGCCACAGCGCGTCCACCATGTTAACAAGACCCGAGTATTATATCCACGACAAGCTTGAGCAAGATAGACAGATAGAACGAAAGACGGATATCAAATGGTGTCATGTGCACAATATTAGTGCCAATACACATAATGGTGCAAATACACCACGAACCAATAGCGCAAACCAAACTAGTTATCGGTTTGAATGCAAGTCAATACAATACATCCATTTTACGAGAGAAGATCAGTGTGTCATCCTGGTGCGGGTCGAGGATGCTTTGTCCTGCTTCTGCGTTTGTGTGTGTGTGTGTGTGTATGTGTACCTGGGTGTGGATGTGAGTGTGTGATTGACTGACTATGTATATGTGTATGAGTATGTGTGCCTGGGTGTGGATGTGACTGCAAAGGTATTGTGTGAAGGTGTGTGTGTGTGTGTGTGTGTGTTTTTGTGTGTGTGTGTGTGTGTGTGTGTGTGCGCCTGGGTGTGGGTGTGAGTGTGTGACTGACTGCCAATGTGTGTGTGAGAGTATGTGTGCCAGGGCGTGGATGTGTGTGTGTGTGTGTGTGTGTGTGTGTGTGTGTACTGTGTGTATGTGAGTGTTTGTGTACGTATGTCTGGGTGTGGGTGTGAATGTGTGATGGATTGACTATGTGTATGTAGGTATGTGTGCATGGGTGTGGGTGTTAGTGTGTAGGTGTTGTCTGAATGTGTGTGTGTGGGTGTGTAGGTACTGTGTGTATGTGAGTGTTTGTGTACGTATGTCTGGGTGTGGGTGTGAATGTGTGATGGATTGACTATGTGTATGTAAGTATATGTGCATGGGTGTGGGTATTAGTGTGTAGGTGTTGTCTGTGTGTGTGTGTGTGTGTGTGTGTAGGTATTGTGTGAATGTGTGTCTGTTAGTGTGTGTGTATTGTGTGAATGTGTGTGTGTACGTGTGTGTGTGTGTGTGCCGGGGGGGGGGGGGAGCATGGGTGTGGGTGTGGGTGTGTGGGTGTGTGTGTGGGTGGGTGTGTGTGTGTGTGTGTGTGTGCATGTGTGTGTGAGTATGTGAGCCAGTGTGAGAGTGTGTGTGGGGGTGGGTGGGTGTGGAGGTGTGTGTGTGTGCCTGGGTGTGGATGTGGAGATGTGTGATTGACTGACTATGGGTGTGTGTGTGTGTGTGTGTGTGTGTGTGTGTGTGTGTGTGTGTGTGTGTGTGTGTGTATGTGTGTGCGCGTATGTCGGAGAGATGATGTCACCTTCAGAAATTTGAGAGTTTTAACGATTGGCGAATCGTAGTCCATGTTCCACTCTTCCTCCCCTGCCTTATTCACATTGCCGCCATCATCGCCACGACCAACGACGTTGATCACATTGTTCGTCAGAGAAGAAGCCGGTGCGCCCACTCTGTGGTGGCTTCGGCGGTACATCAGGCACGCGGCGAGCGCCAGGATGAGGAGCAGGATGAGGAGGAGGGAGCAGGGGATGACGACGGCGAGCAACACGCCGAGTGACATGCCGTCATCGTCGTCGTCATCATCATCATCGTCGTCGGTGGAATGTATCACAGCCTGCTTGTCATTGAATATGATGCCGTACATAACTTGTTCGATGGCGTCCTTCGCTAACATATCTCCGTCGGTGTAGACCAAGGCCTCGGTAGTTGGCAGGGCGCCCAGCGCAGCTGTGGTGACGCTGTCGTTATGTGCCCACGACCACAGTCGAACCGCCTGCACGTGCATGCAAAAAATGTTAGAAAATATAAGAGGGGTATGAGTCATGCGCATCGTGCGTATGTTGTGCTTACAATTAAATGTGATCGGGGACACAAAATCGTTCGTTCGATCATAAATACAATTGTCAGCATCGTCGCTGCTGCATTTAGAGCGTAGTTGGCCTTTTTCACTGCAGCTGTCGACAATGAGCTTAAAACATACGGGAAAATATAATTATCACGACGTGACTTTCGGCAAGAACTCCAATGACCAAACATATCCATCGCATATCAAATTCCTTAGCATTAGGTGTAAGTTCGTACATTGCCTGGGAGCGTCAGTTCGTTTGCACAATAGCATCGATCGCGTTACAGACAAAACTCAAGGGACACATCAAATCAGGAGACGGAATCGCTGTACAATTCAGATATTCACATTTGGTCTCTTTCCAGTGGCCGTAAAAAAACACTGCCTCAGCGTCAATGCGCATCCTGAAATCCAATCCTCCTGCGTCAATTTGCTAAAGTGTGTGTGTGTGTGTGTGTGTGTGTGTGTGTGTGTGTGTGTGTGTCGGTGTGTCCCGTACCATCAGCTCAATGGGATTCGGTACTACAAATGCAATGTTTTTGGTTTGGAAAAAACAAATGAATGGTGTGTAGCGCAATCATTGGAATTGGGACACGTCTTTTACCACTGCGCATCGCTACGACGGGTACAGGAGCATTATTTAAATGATTAAAAAATAGTGACGGGGACAGAGTGTGTACATTTTTCCAAAAGGTACAATGTGTTTGCGTGCGTGTGTGTGTGTGTGTGTGTGTGTGTGTGTGTGTGTGTGTGTGTGTGTGTGTGTGTGTGTGTGTGTGTGTGTGTGTGTGCGTGTGTCAGAGAGAGAGAGAGAGAGAGAGAGAGAGAGAGAGAGAGAGAGAGAGAGAGAGAGAGAGAGAGAGAGAGAGAGAGAGGGAGAGAGAGAGAGAGAGTTCATGTGTGTGTGTGTGCGCGCGCGCGCAAACTCAGTAGAAAGCCATTACTCACGGGCTACTCGTATATTCGTATTTAAGTTAACAATTTGATTCGAAAACATTATTTCGATGCACTTTGAAGAGCAAAGTTTCCAGACATGTTACATACAGTATTGCTGCAAATAAAATGAATCGAGCAACTTTACTTCTTTGAGGCGGGTGCTCACCGCTGTTGCCTCGGCTGCTTCCCGACTATTCAGCTCAGCAGCGGGATCGGCTCCAGGTAGGATGATGTAGTCGGCGGAGGTGAGCGGGTAGCAGCTCGGCGACGCGGCCAGTCGCTCGCTGACCTCTTCTGAATATAATGCGCCGCTCTTAATATCAGAGGTGTACGCTGGAATGCAGGCCTGACGGGAAGAGGCGCGCGGGATGAACGGGTCAGGCAACTCTGCATTCTCAGGCTACATCATTGCATTAAAATAATATACAACTTTCTGAAATTGTCAGCAGACAATGAATAAATATGAAAAACATAATTGTAATCAAATAATGATAACTATAATCATAACACCGATCTTGATTTGCAAATAGTACTTACTGGTACATGTCTCCCACTCCGTACCCGTACATGTGAGATTCAGTATGATATGATGAGTTTTGGCATTTATTATAAAACTTTGATTAAAAATTCAATTAAGGATCGATAAATTCAGTTCCAAAGCGCTCCTTGTAAACAAAACCAGCCATAGCTACAGTATTATGTGAGCAGCATAAAAGTCAAGTGAAGGGATGGATACATATTATTAGTGGTAAAGCAAAATGTTTTAGAGTGTAGGGCTTTAGGGTTTCAAAACCAAAAAACCTATATCCTAAAACTCACAGTGATTTTGTAATCACTCATTTTTGTAATTAATACATATTTTTCTACGTCAACTGAAGAGTCTGGATTTTGCCTGAATTGTATGAAATAAGCAACGACGCAGTCAAATGCTCGCGACAGTACATTTGTAACTTAGTAGTGATCATAATAAGGAGTAACGCTGTATCATTAATAACTCAAATTCAAGTTTACATGCAAAACAATTATTAAAGCCCATGTTATGGTACGCATGACATTAACATCGCTATGCACACCTCGACGGATTCCTTGCCACTCGTCATGAGGCGGCCGTCTGGTGTCTTGACTGTCGCGATAATACCTCCGAAATCGTCGGAGACAACTGATCGAGGCACGACGGCGACATAATGCGGCTCTCGTTCCACCAGCAACGGAGTACTCTCGGCGGCCTCGAGGCAGCTGGAGACGGCGCGGCAGCTTGTCGGGGTGTCGATCTGCATGTCGTGGCCTAGCGAGTCGGAAAGAAGAGCCTGCAGCGCGCACCAAGCGTCCTCGCTGTCTCTCCAATCCGCGATGTAGATGATTTCGTCGACGGATGCGAGCGCCGGGTTGAGGGCCACCAGCGCGGGGTCGTTAAAGTGCGTCACTTCCCTGCAACCCCGGACGGTCACGAGTGAGCGACGGCACAGAATAACGCAATAATTTATGTACCGTACCCGTAGATAAAACAATGAAAGGAAAAATCACTGATTACAAGAACAACGTAAATTGAAATAATACAAGCGAAATCATTAATAATTTCATTTTTTTTAAAGAAATCTAGACAGATTAAAATGGGATCCGGCCGGCCAAGGCAGACAAAACAAATAATATATCACATCTAACATCGTATAAAATCTTTGGAAACCAGGGGTATATTTCAAAGATTCAAACGCGATATCGGATCGGAAATGGGGCCGGAGGGCCAGGGCGACAGCTTTCGAAAGGTTCAGGTACATAGATATACCTCGACAGAATGCCGATCAGTGCCGGAAAGTCAACCACAAGCTCGCTAACCCCCGGAATGTTGGCAACCAGCACGTAGGAGTGCAGCTGAAAAGGCAACGCCAACGCCGGCGTGCTCTCATCCGACTCCGCTGCATCGTCCTCGTCGCTGCTGTCCAAGCCGGCGCAGTGCGCCACGCGGAATGTCTCCTGTGTAATCAATTTCATGATGCTTTAGGGTTTAGGGTTTGGTACGTCGGAGTGTAGTGCGTCGCTGCATTTGGGTATAATACATAGGAATAAAGCCCATCCATTCAGAAAACAGGCGCGATACGGAGGCAATGGCTCTGATGATCGCATAGGGTTTGGGATCAGGGTTTCATACCCCGGGCCCGAGTCGAGCTCTGCAGTCGGACATCAGAGTTGCATTCAGCTCCACCTGCGACAGTATTTGCACCGGAAGGCAGCGGGTGTGTGTCAGCCAGCAGCACAAGTCAGGGTGTGACACGAGCGAAAGGGCGCATACACTCTAAGATTGCAGTCACGATTGTCACGATGGAGGTGGTGAGCTGGTGATGGTGAAAGTTAGGTTATGCTAAAGCAATGGCAGTAACGCAGCCGTTGTGATATTAGAAATTGCAGTGCCGTCGAAACAATGGCGACGGTGGTGACGATGATGATGGGAATACCGCAAGCAGATTAGGTTTTTCAACACCCTAAACCCCCAATGATGCTGCGGTTTGTTGGGAATGCCTCAAAGAGTTGCCGCTGTTAAGTTGATTAATAAGTGGGGAAGGAATGGAAATATTTTCGTGTAGGGGGGGTGCACCTTGTGCCATGGGTGCTGCTCCATGTAGGAGGACACGATGAACTGCATTTGGCTCTGCAGCACTCGAGGGAAGACGGCGTGGAGGTTCAGGGGGTGCGAGCCGGGGTCGCCCTCGTCCAAATGCGCCCAATCATCACAGCGTATCTAAACACATCAACAAAGGGAAACAATGTCGCATTAGCCTCTCGTTATGCTGTACAGGGCGAACAACAGCTGCAATGAGTGGTAATGTTTTTGGGGGCGGCGATGGACTCACGTCGGAGAGCAATTGGCGCGCCAAGAGGGAGCTGGCATCATGAGGGAGTCTCTGCACGCTATGCAGCTCTATGAAGGAGGCCACAAAACTGTAAAAACCAGTACTAACGCAACTGTGAGATGCGTGACATGACTAAGCGAAATGCCAACAGAGTGACTTGCAACATCGAGTGACGTGTGGGTTGTGCGGGACAGGATTGCAGAGGCGGTGAAGCCCATCAAACCTGCAAACTTGTCAAGGTTGCCCGAGTCAAAAAACCACGCCCAAAACTTTGCGGTCTCCCACACGCGCATGCAGCCCTCGTCCTGGCAAGATCATGGCACAGCATCGTGTGAGTCGCATTGGTATGCGCTAAGTAAATTAGACAGAGGGGGAAGGGGGTATGCTTGCCTGGTGGAGAGGGTTAGGAGTGGCGCGAATGGCAGCAAAGGAGAACACAAATATGGGCCAACCACCATCCGCTAAGAACTGCTGCTCTCGATCACTTCCCATCACCTGCAGCCACATCGGCATTGGTACACAGCCAGAGTCACGGAGTGAGGCACAGTGGCGACTACAGTGCAGCAGAGATGGTGAGGAGGAGGGGTGGTGGTGATGTGTTTGATACACCATATAATGCGACACGATGAGGCAGCGGGGTGTGCACCTGCGAGGTGGAGATGCCCTGTGGGAGAGGCATTGCTACGCGCATGCCCATGTCTATCGCCGTCTCAGAAGGAGGGACGGGCTGCCCAAACGCCTGCATCCCAGGAAATATATATGCGCGCGAACACACACACTTACTCACACGTGCACACACTCACTCACGTTAACACACACAGCCACACACACCCATCTATTCATCCTCCCTCACAAAGTCCTTCACTCACATACACCCACACATATGCGCGCGAACACATACGGAATATTCGCACACACACGCAGTTATGAAAAACACACACACACACACACACACACACACACACACACACACACACACACACACACACACACACACACAGCCGGGTTTTACATTTGAAATTGCAGCCACCTCCAGCTGCTGCTGTCTCGCCTTCCCAAGCGGTAAGTAGCCCAGAGAAAACGGCTTCGATAGGATGAATGACGACATACTCGCTGCGCTGTCACTGCTCTCCAAAACGTAGTACTGCCCACCCGTGAAACATGCTGGCCACCCATTTACCCCCGACGCGTCTGTGGTGACACCTCCTCCGCCCAATCGTCTGCATTAGTTGACACGGCCATACAAAGACAACACAATGCAACTGTCACTTCAATATACCCAAACCACACTGCAGTCAGGATCTGTCCAATAGATTGACGCAATACCTCTGGAAAGCTTTCGTAACGCCACCGTCGTCCCTCGCAAGAGCACCCACCTGGGTTGCCAACACAAGCGACATTCAAATCGACATCTCGCTGATGGAAAATAAGTGCACGAAACAATCGGCAAATGAGTGGGTCCTTGTAATTTAATAGACCCACATGCACCCCACAAGACAATGATTTAGAGCAAAGGAAGTTTGTAAAACTGAACAAATAAGAATCGCAGCTTCGGGCACCGACGCAACATAAGAAAGGTAAAGACAAGGCAGGGATGGGGGAAAGGGTAAAGAGGTTGAGGGAGGACGCACCCAGATAGGGTTGTTGGGTAATATACTAATTGTCCCGGGGTTGAGCCTCAGAATGTCTGGGTCCCTCCAGTTGGTGATATTGCAGTTGTAGATACGGGTCAACACGTCCATACTCAACGTGAGCTTCAGGCCCGCCCTTACCAAGTCTGGTCAAATGGAACAGAGCGAAAACGGTTGTCTTGGCACTTTTTTCTTTTGCAAATGCTTATGTCCTAACGGCGTCAGCGTGCGTGCGAGCTGGTTTGTGTGTGTGTGTGTGTGTGTGAGTGTGTGTGTGTGTGTGTGTGTGTGTGTGTGTGTGTGTGTGTGTGTGTCCGAGAGGGAGAGAGAAAGAGAGGCAGTATATGAGTGTGGAGACACACAGACATGTGTGTGTGTGTGTGTGTGTGTGTGTGTGTGTGTGTGTGTGTGTGTGTGTGTCTGTGTCTGTGTCCGCGCGTGTGTTTGTGTCTGTATGTTAATTTGTTTGCATATGTTTTTGTCTCGGCGAAAACCAATTTCGGATGCGATGCCATTCAAAAATGTCAGCAACCTGACACAAAACAGGTTATCACACCGGTTGCTCAACATTGAAAGGCGTGAGGAAGGACTGAGCGGTGTTGGGCGGAAACCTACCCGGAAGATTATAGACGGGCACCACCGCTTGCGCCATCGCCGGAAATACCTGTCGCGAAGTGGAGGGACGTCACAACGGCGGCATTGTGAGCACAGCATTCAGTGCCACTTTCCAAGAAAACAGCTTAGGCGACTAGACACACGGGAGGAGACGGACATGAACTAGGCGATGCGGTGGATGGTTGGGCGCATTGTTAGTTTGAGGGCTGCACACCTTGATGTCGTTGTATTCACTCCGCTCGGGCGCCGCTAATATAAACTCATTATGGCTCGTGACAAAGTCGAGCGTCTGGGGAAGGGGGAAGGCATACAGTTAGCGTGATGCTCACTGCATGATTACGTAAATTGTATCCTAAAAAACTAACAGTGCCGGAAGGGTATTATTCCGAAAGCAATGCCGCTGTGTAGTCAGTCAAACGTAACGAAAATATCTCTAAACAAATAAACGGCGTGTTTGATGTGTGAACGTGGTATTCGTCGTATACTATTGAGTTTCGCAAGACTAAACGACCTAATCAAACCTCAAGCAACCAAATTACCCAGATCCCCATTTCAAAGAAAAATGTCATTTATTTCAGGATGTGGGCACACCACATCAAGCCCGTGTGGACATGCATGCGTGCGTGCATATGTGTGTGTGTGTGTGTGTGTGTGTGTGTGTGAGTGTGTGTGTGTGTGTGTCTATCTGAGTGTGTGTGTGTGTGTGTGCATGCGTGTCTGAGTGTTTGCGCCTGTACGCGTGCATGTGAATCTGTATGAGTGCGAGTCTGAGTGTGCATGTTGTAATGCGTGCGTGGGTGTCTCCGTGCGTGTGTGTGTTGTATAATTTGTGTGTGAGGGTGGAGGGGGTGTAAACGATGTGGCGCGCGTATGCTCGTATGCGTGTGTGTATGTGTATTTCAACGTGTGTGCGTGTGCGTAAGTATATTTTCACTTGTATGCGCGCATCTGAATGTGCGTGTCTCGCATATCTATGTGTCTCAGAGAGAGCGCGCGCGCGTGTGTGTGTGTGTGTGTGTGTGTGTGTGTGTGTGTGTGTGTGTGTGTGTGTGTGAATGTGCATGTATCCTTGATTGCGACTGAGAATCTATGTTAGGCACACCGTGGAAGCCCCCTCTCCCGCCACACCACAGCCGCCTTCATCATTGGCGAGGCGGCAGAGCAGCTCCTCGTCCGTACTGCCCACGTAGTGCCGGCCAGAAACAAGCAAACGATCAGCACAAAAGGTTCGGAGATGTTCCTCATCATATCATACTGCCTCCATCGCAGCAGCCGAACCCGCTGCCCTGAACCTCGTCAGCAGGGCCCGCCTCCGTACCTGCCACTGCTCTCATACGCCAGGCCCACCGCTCGCGCCGCTTTCGATTGCGCGTAGTCCCTCATCGAGTCCTGACATGAACAACAACGCGGGAGAAGAGGGGGGGGGGGGGGGGGGGGGGGGTTACGAACGAGCATCAGAGCCAGCGAGTGATAGAATGCTAACATTTCGAGATGCTCGAATATTTCTAAGGTAGATGGATTACAAGAAGAACAACGTCTTATAAAGGCGCCAGCCAACAAGCGTATAACAGAATATGGGTACGGGTACATGTACATGCCATTTGCGCTAAAGGTCTCTCGGTCAGGTTCTGCAATGTTAAGGATTACAAGAAGAACAAATAAATAGAATAAACAAAGCTCAGCAGCGGTTCAGGAAATGTAGCAGCCCTGAAGTGGTAAGGACAGGCGGCCTGATCCTTGTATACGGACGGTGGCAAGTTCACCTAACACCCGGCCTTAAGGATCCTTGTATACGGATGGTGGCAAACTTCACCTAAGAGCCGGCCTTAAAGATCCTTGTATACGGACGGTGGCAAAGTTCACCCAAGAACCGGCCTTAAAGATCGTTGTGTACGGACGGTGGCAAAGTTTTCCTAAGAACCGACCTTAAAGATCCTTGTATACGGACGGTGGCAAAGTTCACCTAAGAACCGGCCTTAAAGATCCTTGCATACGGACGTGGCAAAGTTTTCCTAAGAACCGGCCTTAGAGATCCTTGTATACGGACGGTGGCAAAGTTCACCTAAGAACCGGCCTTAAAGATCCTTGTATACAGATGAAGTTCACCTAAGAACCGACCTTAAAGATTCTTGTATACGGATGGTGGCAAAGTTCACCTAAGAGCCGGCCTTAAAGATCGTTGTGTACGGACGGTGGCAAAGTTCTCACCTAAGAGCCGGCCTTAAAGATCCTTGCATACGGACGTGGCAAAGTTTTCCTAAGAACCGGCCTTAGAGATCCTTGTATACGGACGGTGGCAAAGTTCACCTAAGAACCGGCCTTAAAGATCCTTGTATACAGATGAAGTTCACCTAAGAACCGACCTTACAGATCCTAGGATACGGATGGTGGCAAAGTTCACCTAAGACCCGGCCTTACAGATCCTAGGATACGGACGGTGGCAGAGTTCACTTAAGAACCGACCTTAAAGATCCTTGGGTACGGATGGTGGCAAAGTTCACTTAAGAACCGGCCTTAAAGATCCTAGGATACGGATGGCGGCAAAGTTCACCTAAGAACCGGCCTTAAAGATCCTTGTATACGGACGGTGGCAAAGTTCACCTAAGAGCCGGCCTTAAATATCCCTGTATAAGGATGGTGTTGAAGTTCACCTAAGAGCCGGCCTTAAAGATCCTTGTATACGGATGGTGGCAAAGTTCACCTGAGAGCCGGCCTTAAAGATCCTAGGATACGGATGGTGGCAAAGTTCACTTAAGAACCGGCCTTAAAGATCCTAGGATACGGGCGGACTCAAATAGTACGTTCCGCACAAAAAACCCTGGTGGCTCTATTCCGTTGCAAAGAACCATTTTACGTATGACGTAAACCACCGCGAAAAGACCGCGGATCAATAATTTAAACAGTTCTACCTGCTATCATCAGGAAAATCGGGGGAAATCGGGAAGATCGGGAAAATGCCATGAGAATGTTACGGACCGTAAAAATTGATATACGTACGTTAAGTACGCCCCGATTTCACTAATCGGGTTTCACGTACAATCGTTATCGGACAGGGAAACCGTCTACTTCATTTAGGACTGCAATGCGATGCCTGAGTTTATCGAGTTACGGACCTCACCGGAGACGTAGACACAGCGGAGGAGAGGAACCATGAAGGAACGAGTGACAATGGGTTGCGAAATCAAGGACACGGCAGCTGGAGGGGCATGACAATGTACAAACTCATGACATGCCTGAGCGCATGACGACTGCCTAAACATATCGAGATGATGTCGTTGCATATGTTTCATTTTGCTAATGCCAATTCAAAATTTTCATTGTTTCTATGGGCGATGGTTGTGGGCCTCAAGATTCGAAGAAATGCGGTATTAATTCGAATGGCGGGGATGGCGGTACTGCCGTATGTGTCAAATCGACTTACTTACACGAAGACAAAAGACACGCGGACAGAAGAATAATAATAATAAAAAATAACACAGAAAGCCTAGGCCAGCTTGAATACATGTACCTCAATAAAAAAGCAACATTTCTCCGGTAATCGCTTGAGCCGGACATCAAATTAAATTACAAAGAAAGTAGTGGAATCCACCAGCAAAGAAGAAAAGAAGGCAGGCACAGAAGCTTAAGCCAGATGTTCCAATAAAAAATTGCTGCATAAAAACCGCATAGAAAACCATTCAGGAATCACAGAAAACCCATAGGCCCACATTCGAATTATATTCATTATGTATCGCACGTGTTCACGCAGTCAACACCGTGGCAAAAAAATTACGCAAAGGAAACAGAGCATGAAACACCAGGCGCTGTTTTTTTGCTTCCGGAGGCCTGTTTTTAAGCAAGCCTCGGGAGAGAGTGGGAAGATGACAAGACGAGAATGTTCGGCGGGGACCGCGTGAGCGATCATATGCAGCGTGTAGATAAGGTCACGCCCGTCAGCCGAATACATGGCAGAGGTAATCAAGGTTGTCGCAAGGCGGGTGTTGCCTTGTTGCCTTATAGCCATGAGCGCATGGAGATCATTGCGGCAGTGCGGGCGCGGACATACGATATGACTGCCGACCGCTGGAGCCGGTGTGACAGTGCCGCCATACAATAATACATAAATAAAAATGAGTGGCGATACATCACATAATATAATACAAACGAATAAAAAACGCAGAGAATAAATAATTAAAAGAAAAGGGAGTGAAACCCGCTAAGCAAAAAGGAACAATATGATTTATTCTAATGGCCTATCGGTACCTGCACCCGGACATTAGCACATGGTATACAGAATCTTACATTGTAATGAAGAAAGCAGTGGAATCCACCAGCAACGAAGGAGAATGGATGGGAGGCACACAATATAATCAATACATTGAAAGTGGTGTAATCCACCAGTAAAGAAAAAAACTAAACAGCCACAGAAGCCTAAGCCCTCGGAGCAGGGAGGCAGGCAACAGCAGCTGCACCACCCTCCTGCAAGGCATCACCGAGGTAGGAAGGAACCCAGCGCGCCATGAAAGGCGCACGCACAATACAATCGCTTAATCAATAAATGTTAAATTGCGAATAATACAATAGCCATGATTATTCCGGAGCGCGGAATCGATGTCGCTAATGGTGACGTCACAGAATCGATGACAAGAGGTAACTCGCCGGTAACTTCCCTTCCCACTTTCCCTGTCCGTGCTCATCTGGTTCTTCTTGTAAACAATCATAATCGATGACAAGAGGTAACTGGCTATATATATATTTCAGAATATTGATGATCGAGACGATACGGCTGCTGCCCGTACCGCGGTGCCGCCGCGCGGCGTCCCGTATACACGTACTTTCATATTTAATACCGTGTAGAGAGACTAAAGTACTACTATCTCAAAACAATGTAAGTATTACTTACATTTTATCAAATCAGGGCGGTGTGAAAAAGGGTGCGGCATGTGCAGCATCGTACCTCCAGCAGGTCCGACGCCCAACTGAGGCCAACGCCTCGCAGCTCCACAGCCGTGACTGTCACCGAATTTGCGACCAGAATTGCCGCTACAATAAGCGAAATGATCGTCTTAGGCGCTCTTCGGCGTGCCAATCGGCCACAAGCCACGCGGTGGCAGACTGACGTACTGACGGATGCTTCCCCCCGCCGGCATGGAGCCTCGGAAATATCGCCTCGCGGGCCGGGCGCCTTCCAACACCGCCCTGCCATCCTTGCCACTCCCCGGAACCGTTACCCAACCCACCTTGAGCTTCCGATAGAGCGCCCTCTTGCCCGCGCGACGAACCTCCAAAGATTTTGTCCAACGTGGGCCTCTTGGCACAGTCTGGCTCTGGGGGAAGGATGCTCTGTGAACGGCCGAAGTCTGGCGGCGGTTCAAACGTAACTACGGTTGTATCTGCACCGCCCCCGGCCTCTGCTTCCTTCCGCCTGCTGTACCTGTACTCAACTGGCTTTTCATGCGCGCCATATTCAGCAGTATAATCGTACGGGTATCTGTACCCGCCCTGTACCTCCCATAAAGTTATTATTATTACCTGTGCTTCCGTAACTTTAGAATTTTCTGCATGAAATAACCAAGAAAATTTCTTACAAGAAAAAGCAGTGGAGGCCTCCAAGCAAAAAGAAGAAAACAGGAAAAAACCTATATGCCCGTCACGGGACAGTACATGTATCTTTTGAAGGTATTTTTCGTCAAACATCGAGCATCCTATATTTTTTTCACATAAACATTTTATTACAAGAGGAAGCAGCGCAGGCCACCAAGCATCCTTATATTCCTGCTGTGGCGTTAAAATGTGTCTCGCGTGTCTGGAAATGTGCGCAACCCGAGCCCTCTCATCATTTTAAATGTTTTACGTTTTCCACACTCCGCCCTGCTAAGCAATTTGGAATACTTTTGGGCTCCGACCTTCGAGATGGGTTGGAGGAGGGCAGTGTTGATGCTGCTGCATGAACTCATGTCCCGATAGCTCTGGCTCCGGAGCCATTGCTTGATGAACCCCTATGATCACGCGCAAGCATTCTCGCCCAGCCCCGCATGGCGGCTATAAGGCACCAACATTTATGTGTGTAGCCCTTGGATATGGAACATGGGAGCCTGTCATAGATGAGCCGCCCTCAAGTGATGCTTTGTAAAACTCATTGGCACGCGACATCTTGAAACTCCGTTCTCATATCGCATTTCCACCCTTTGCGCTGTGCATGTGCTTAATTTTCATGACCCTGTTTTCACTCGTTCCCATTGTTCCTCCTTGATACATCCTTTCCCATGTATACTCGGCAGCATATACTGACGTGTCAAAGAAAAGCAATGCCCGTGAGTTGAGGTCCACGTGATAGTTTGCAAATGTTCAAACGAGCGGCCATCCGTTGAAAGATGTATTCAAACCCATTTCCATTACATATTTTGTGATCCATGTAATTATTTGTCGCCCTTCCTTGCTTTGCACCATGGCGCACGGCTACAATACGCACGGGTCACCGCACAACTCCGCCCAAGTCGTCAACTCTCCTTTCAATCCGCGACGTCTCCACCGCATATTCGCAGGCAAGGCACCCTCCGCTCCGAGAGAAAACCGAGCTTTCGCATCTAATCGGTCGCACGTTGTTGCTGACGCGCATGGCATATGGTCGTCTTGTGTGAGATGACAGGGCGATGGGACGAAACGCTATGAATTGTCTGCCAATGCAGCTCGAGCTGCAGTCATTCCTAAGTGACGGCTATGTGCCACCACCCGCCGTGCCTGACGACTGTTTCCGTGTCAGCCACTCCACGAGGCTGTCGCGTGACAGGTAGGAAGCCAAGCCGCCGTTCGGGTCCGCAGACACTGTCAGCTTGATACTGCTGAGCAACTGCGAAATGAAAGATTGGGACAGTGAGCAGAGATATTAGTGATATGGTCGAGGGAGGATTGCTAAAAGAGAGTCGGGAAAGCCAGGGTGTCAGATATGATGGAGGAGGAAGCTGCGAGCATAAGGTGGTTTACCTGAATGATGGTGCTCGTCAGCAGTTGGGCCTCAGGGGAGGAGCCACGGCTGGTGAGTGCCTCTGATTGAAGGACTATACCGCTATTGACCTGTGCAAACACGGGAAATGAGGTGGTTCAAACAATTGGCGTGGATACGGGTCAGTTGGGTCTAGGTGACTCTCGCCGTCCAGACCTGGCAGTCAAATCAAGCATGAGTGACTGAGACCACGAGCGATGGAGCGCATAGTCGTATGTGTGCGCGCGCTCGATCGCGCGCGCGCGCGTGTGTGTGTGTGAGTGCGTGTGTGTGTGTGTTAAAAGGATCAAGTGTGTGTGTATGTGCGGCGTCTGTGCGTGTGTGTGTGAGGGGGTGTGTGTGTGTGTTCATTGTTAGAGAAAGGGACAGACTGCGTGAAAATGAGTGTGCGAGAGAAATGGGAAAGATTACGAGACAATAACCGCCCAAATTCTTTGAGCCCCAAATTCAAAGACATCGACGATTTAAGGATCAAAGCCCCTACAATATGAGAAGGTAGAAAATCCGTGGTTGGCAGGTGATAAAGTGGTATAACGCGAACGTGCCGCATGCGAGAACCAAAGCCCTTTGCCGCCCGTAGCATTCAACCCCCGCACTGCCTATACTCGAGCGAGGAAGACGCGGGCGGTGGTAATATGAGGTTTGCTGATACATGGCAAGCTCACCTGCAACTGGCCGCTCTGCCATTGCACTTGCAACGAGTGTAGCATCCCCAAAACAGCGGCGCGCGCCTGAAGGCAGTCCGGCATCATTCAGACAAATTCAAATCCATCGACGTGCCTTAGTTTCACTCGTGACAACTATCATTAATCGAGGTGAGATAGGCAGGGAAGCACGACAGGGGTGCACCACCCGTATAAATATCGTACCTCAGCGGTGGAAAGGTTGCTGACGTCCAGCACGATGTCCCCATCCGCCAGGCCTTCCACCTGTGCGCCGGACTGGGAGGACAGCTGGATTGCGCTCCGCAGGGCCCCGTCCGCGCTACCCTCCACCACCTGCCCACACCGAGCGACATGCGCAACCAAATCCCAATCGTAACAAGGCCCCCAAAAAATAGAAATTGACACCCCATTTTCATCTTGTTGAGAAATACACGAGTCGTAGTGTCTCACTTGCGACGCCAGTACGTGCACGTTCTTCAGTCTGGACGGAGAATAAAAGGTGAAGGTTGGGAGGGTGTGGGTGGGTGCGGGGGTAGGTGAGGGGCACCTGATCAGCCATGGCAGCCGTTAACGCCTGAAACTCGTTATCACATGGCGCGAACCCTGGACGGAGGGGGGCGCCATGGCGTGGATGATTATCACTACTTCTAGCCAAGACATAAGCTGCGCAGTGCAGATCAGGCATGGGGAGGGCAAGAAGCAAGGAGGGGGGATGTCACCTGCGCTGCGCATGTCTTGGTAGCACTCCAACGCGAGATCCACTCGGCCCGCTTGGCGGCAGAGTGTCGTGAGTGTCAGATGGGTCGCGCGGCTCGGCCTCATGTGAGCCGGACCATCCCTGCTCATCGTCATATCACAGCACATCTCAAATCACATCACATAAAATAACACCACATCACATCACACCGCAACATACCACACCTCACATCACATCACACCACATAGCATTGCAACATGACACCCCAACTCAGACTACAATATCTTACCCACCTAATGCATCACAACATCCTATTTCACAGCACACCATGTCATCACATCATATCATCCAAACACACAACCCATCAAACCACATCTTACGTCACCCTACACCATGCCACATCAATCAATTCACCCCCCCCCCCCCTTCCCACACACACACACACAACACTGCGCACCACATCACACCGTACTGCACAGCAACCCCCTCTTGAAACCTTGCTATCAAGCCGCGTGCATTGATACCGACATCAAAGACATACAGTGAGCCCATACCTCATTCGCTTGTACAACTTGTACGCTTCATCCACCCACCCCACCGCACCGTATCCCTGCGCAATGGCACCTCAGATGTCAGACAAACGGTCACGGTGCAGTTCACCAACCACCTCCTAAGCTTTCCTTTCGCTGAGCACAGGTACTCACCTTAATGATGGCAGTGCAGCAAACGGTGTCCAGCTGCAACCCCTGCGTCTGCATCTCCGCCACTAACTGCCTCGCCGCGATGTAATCGTTGCACTCCGCACACAGCGCCACCAGTCGGCTGTATATCTCCACGGTGCCTTCAATTCCTGACGCCAACATTTGGTCCTTCACCTCGATCCCAGCCAACACCTGCCTCGCCCCGATTGTCCATAGCACAGTCATGTCAGACCTTGCAACATCGCCCTCCCCTCTTTGGAACCCCCCCCCCCCCCCCCCCCTCACCCAGCCTAGCCCAGCCCAGCAAACAGGTGTGCTTGCTTCCTGCAGGAAAAGATCTGCAGTGCGGCCCCACCTGCTCCTTGGCCACCTTCTGACCAGTCTGAGCTTGCAGCGCAGCCATTACCAGCGCGTACGTTTCACTGTTGGGGCTATGGCCGGCCACTTGCATTGCCTTCAGTACCTCTACCGCCTTCAGCCCCTAAGAGAATGAAACGCGGGGGGGGGGGGGGGGGGGGGGGGGGGGGGGGGGGGGGGGGGGGGATGGATCAGGCTCAGTGTCAGCAGCGTTCAGTGGTGGCGCTTCGACATATAAATAAATGAGAAGGAAGTTATTCGGAGGTTAAGGTGACTTGCATAGATTTGATTTTTCACACACACACACACACACACACACACACACACACACACACACACATTTGTGAAGAATATGCACAACATGTAATCCGTCACTGATGCTTGGGTTGAGGCCGGTGGGCACCTGCGAGGAGAGGCTGCATGTTTTGATGAGAGAGTTGTAATCCTCAACCGTCGGCAGCGGTCCCATCCGAATTTGGCGCTGCCAGACCGAAAACGCGGCCTCCAGCTGGCCCAGCTTGCCGCACGCCAATATCAGGGACGCCCATACTTGTCTCGTGGGCTGAAAGTGATTGTTCTCCATGTGGTCAATGAGCTGTGGAATATGAAAGGGAACAGGGAAGTCAGCGCGCCATAATCATCCATCAGAACTAAGCAAACAAACACATTCCTCTCCGCGCACATACATCCCTATCAATTGCCCTCGAGCTTTTGCACTGACTTCGACGAACAGGCCAATATATGTTAAATTTCGGGTACACAGATGTGCACGCACTCACATTGACATATGGCCACGTAGTCATCCGCAAAACAGAAAATATTCAGTCATTCACACACACACACACACACACACACACACACACACGCGCGCGCGCGCGCGCATACACACCATCCGAGACGTGAAAGAATAGCATACCTGAAGCAGCTCGCCAACGTATCCCGACTTCCGGTAGACCTTAATAAGGGAAGCGTACGTGTGAACGGAATATGTGAGACCTGCGGGCGACATCGCGGACCGTCGTGAAATCTTACGTTAAATTTCGGGGGAATCCGCAGCGCTGCTCACTATTTGAAGAGGTGTGTGTGTGTGTGTGTGTGTGTGTGTGTGTGTGTGTGTGTGTGTGTGTGTGTGTGTGTGTGTGTGTGTGTGTGTGTGTGTGTGTGTGTATGTGTGTGTGTGTGTGTGTGTGGGTGTGTCTGTGTGTGTGTGTCTGTATGTGTCTGTGTGTGTGTGTGTGTGCCTGTGTGTGTGTGTGTATGTGTGCGTGTGTGTGTGTGTGTGTGTGTGTGTGTGTGTGTGTGCGTATGTGTGTATGTGTGTGTGCGCGCGGGTGTGTGCGTGTGTGTGTGTGTGTGTGTGTGTGTGTGTGTGTGTGTGTGTGTGTGTGCGTGTGCATCGTTCGCGCACCGTCCTCCTGGATCCATTCCGTGACACGTTGAGCCCGTTCGACATCCCCCGCGATGGAGCAAGCCTGGTCGTATACACACAACGTAGGGTATGAAATGGACGTGGACATCGAATAATTCGCTGCCATGTCATTTTATGACTGATAAATACATAGGTTGACTGCCTAATTTATTCATTTGCTCACATCACAACCTACACATGACAGAGAGTAAACATGTGTCATGGTTTGAAAACCAGCATATAAGGTTAGGCTACAAAAACCGGCTATTTTTCTAATCTAAAATAATCCGCATATAACACTCGGCGACACCTACCTTGAGCAGAATGTTGTAGGTGGTCAGGTCCGGCCGTTCCAGGACGCCGTCGTGCAGCAGCTGTTGGAAGCGCACAAACGTTTTGAACGCCGCGTCCTGCCCCGCCTTCCGCACCCCCTGCCCCCGCCACGCGCCGTCCGCCGCCTCCTGTGCAATGGCGCCCAACAGTGCGTTGACCGTCTCCGTGGTGGGCGTCACCCCATCCCTCCGCATACTCTTAAACGCCGCGCGAGCCTGCGAAGTCGGAAGCAATCAGCGCAGCGCCAGGTTTGCAAAGCCAACGCAAAACTGACATACAACATATAACACATAATTTGACATGGTCAAAATATAAATGTAAAATTCAAATATTTTGATATAAGCCAAACCAAAACCGAATTCAATCAAAATTCGACAACTACCTGGTTCAGGGAGCACGTAACTCTCTACATAAGGTTGCAAACTGGAAAGAATCAGTGGGACATAGGAAAATACTTCTGTGGTCGATGATATGAATTGGTGGGCTCGAGGCTGTGGTTGGGTTAATTTATAAAGGGTTGGAGTGGTGATGAAGCCTCACGTGGGCAATGCAGCGCACTGAGCGGCTTACCATGTTGGGCTGCCCCACCGCGCCGAAAGCGGAGATGATGTAGCGGTACGTGTCCGCCGTGGGCTGCACATCCTGGACGCGCCGTTGGAGCTCTGACACCGTCAGCTTCACACCCCCCTCGTTGCGCCGGATCCTGCGGGCACGGGCAGCACAATGGAGCAACGCCCGTCGGTGGAGTGCGGACTAAATAAAATGTATTGGAGCCCGGCCAGAGGTATACAGGATTCACATAGAAGCACATTGACATCGCAATGCCACATCACCGCCGGAAACATGCATATAGATAAAGATGTGAACACCAGTGTGCATCGCTTAATCTTATTCACAAAATGAAAAAATATTCCAAATTTGCTCGCATTCAAAAACAGTCCCCAAACACTTGTGTCGTAAATAAACTAGTGTCTGCTCTCAAATCGCGGTGTATACCAACAGATGGGACATCAACCTTTGTTGTGACACATCGTTTTCCCTATCCACTCGTTCTTTTCGTCATCACTTCGTGAGTGTGTGTAGGAGGGGGGAGCGTGTGTGCGTGTTGGTGTGTGTGAGAAATAGAGAGATGAAGAGAGTGTGTGTTTGAGTGTGTGCGCGCGCGTGTGCGTGTATGTGTATGTGTGTGCGTGAGAGAGAGAGAGAGAGAGAGAGAGAGAGAGAGAGAGAGAGAGAGAGAGAGAGAGAGAGAGAGAGAGAGAGAGATGGAGCGTGTATATGTGTGTGTGTGTCTTTTATGTCGATTTGTGAGAGTGAGAGAATAGGCGCGCGGGTCTGTGAGAGTGTGTCCGTGTGCATGTATGTGTGTGAGAGTATGTACCTACAAGTGGGTTTGAGTGTGCACACTAATGTGTGTGACAGAGTGTGTGTGTAAGCGTGCGTGAGTGTGTGCATATGTGCGTGGATGTGTGTGTGGGGGGAAGGAGGTGGGGTTAGAGAAGGAGAGCGTACTTGAACTCGCGTAAAAGTTGGTGAAAGGGGTGTAATGAGGGCGGAAGTGCAGCCAGCATCCTCGCCACCAGCGTGGGCTCCCAATTAGCTGCCACCGACCGCGCGAGCCTCTTAGCCGCCTTCCGCGCGCCACCACCGCAAACCTCCGCCGCGACCTCAAACGACGTCGCATACCCCGCAGCCTCCAGCAGCGCAAGAGCCTGCCCCAGCTCCGCGCCCCCTGGCCGTGTGGCTGCTCGCCGCAGCAGGGCCTTAAGCACTGGTTCGCACTCTCCCACCCACGGCGGCACACCCCCCGCGGCCTCTCCGTTCTGTGTATAACGAACCAACGCCTGTGCAGCATGCGAAGCGGGAGATACAGGATCAGGCCTACCCATTTGCGCACTCAACCTAGCAAACTGATTGTTGAATAAAATCACGGTGTGTGCGCGCGTGTGTGTGTGTGTGTGTGTGTGTGTGTTTGTGGTGTGTGGTAAGGTTGTGCAAGCGTGTGTGAACTGCTGCGTTGGAACCAGTCTCTTTTGCGCCGTGTATGCATATTTCTGAGAATACTTCTCTCTATGCCAAAGTGCCTAGGTGCGTCCGTGCGTGCCTGGATGCGCGCACACGTTCGCGAACATGTATGTTATGTGTGTGTGTGTGTGTGTGTGTGTGTGTGTGTGTGTGTGTGTGTGTGTGTGTGTGTGTGTGTGTGTGTGTGTGTGTGGACCAGTACGTGCTATTGCTATGAATGTAGAGCCACCAGGGCTGGGTGTGAGCTCATAAACGGCAAACACTGAGATAGGGCTGAAAACAAACGGGCGAAAGAACACAGTGTAGATGCAGATATGATGCCAACAACATACTATTCATTGAAATATTACGGCTACTCACCATACGAAGCTTTATGGCCGCTGCGATCCAGTCTTTTTCCTTCTTCGCAACCTTTCGTCGCCGTTCAGGCAGCTGCGCAGGTGGAGCCGAAACACCACCCACACCTACCTCCATACCCCTCACCCCCTCCTCCCCTTCAACACCCTCACCCTTTCCCTCCAACCCTCCCACCCCCTGCTGCCCCCGCTGCGTCCGCTCCCTGCCTCGAGTGGCCGCCTGTCGCACGCTCAGCATGACCCGCCCTGTGTGACTCTCCACAGACGTAATCACCGCCTGCAACGATTGCCCCACAGCCACCAGTTCCCCTGCTTCCTCCTCCTCCCCGTACATCCAAGACAGCTGCGCGCTCGGCACCACGCCGATCACCCGCTCTGCGCCTCCAACCCCGTCCCCGCGCAGTTCCCAGGGCAGCGCCACGTCGTCCGCGGCCAGAATGGCGGTTGGGGTGGCGGGTGCGGGGAAGCTCTTTGCCCCACGACCGTCGCTCACCTCAAACTGCACCAACACTATCGACGGCCGCACGTCCACCACCGTGCAGCTTACCACCTCCCCCACCTGCCACCCCAGAGACAGACATGCGGGCATTAGGGCTAGAAAAAAACAAATGACGTATTTCTCTCTGCATGGGCTTTAACCAGCTACCGTAAGACCCATGCAGCCCCGATT
This sequence comes from Tetraselmis chui, assembly GCA_026401115.1. Lineage (NCBI taxonomy): Eukaryota > Viridiplantae > Chlorophyta > Chlorodendrophyceae > Chlorodendrales > Chlorodendraceae > Tetraselmis > Tetraselmis chui. The sequence continues at coordinate 91,058 of JAPMLY010000804.1, forward strand.
CTGCTGGTACCAAATGGGTGAAGATAACACTGCTAGAGGCGTTAATTATGATTGCCAGATGACTTTGATGGCAGGTATGGATGGAGAGAGGGAGGGAGGGAAAGTTTTCACAATTGCTTGGTACCAGGCATGCGTGCATACATACATATACATACATATATACATAACTTGGTGGGTGTAAATCTGTGTGTGTGTGTGTGTGTGTGTGTGTGTGTGTGTGTGTGTGGATGTATGCGCGTGAAAGTGTGTGTGTGTGTGTGTGTGTGTGTGTGTGTGTGTGTGTGTGTGTGTGTGTGTGTGTGTGTGTGTGTGTGTGTGTGTGTGTGTGCGTGTGCGTGTGTGTGTGTGTGTGTGTGTGTGTGTGTGTGTGTGTGTGTGCGTGTGTGTGTGCCTTTCAAGTACTTCCGATAGACAATAGGAAGAGGGAGCACACCTGACTGTGCAGCAGGCTGAGAGCCCTCAGCGAGATGCCCATGCCGCCCCTCGCCCCTCGAGACGACTCGTCCACATTCGCCTGAGTGTCGGACTGCCACCAGTCGCCGAAACGCCGTCGCCGTCGCTGTTGATGCTCCTGCCCGTGGTTATAATCCCCTGAAAACAAGAAGGATGGCAGCGTCAACCCACGGCCTCGCTGAGCTGGGAGGGAGGTGGAATCAAAGGATAGACAGCCGGCGGCCGCAGTCTGCTGGTAAATGATATATTATAAAATGTTCCCAAGCAAGGTTGAGTAAAGCCGAAATAGAATATGCTAAGGCGGAAAAGGAAGGGGTAAAAAGGGGAAAGCCGACTTTAGTCGGACAGTATGATGGGGTGAGGTGGACGAGGAAGAGAATATAAATGCGGAGGGTTGCGATGAGACGGAGCGGAGTGTGGTGGGATTGTAGGGTGAGCAGGAATTAGAAAAGGGGATAAAGCGGGATGGGGTTGAGTGACAGGGGGGTAAAAGGATGATTGCGATTGAGGTAATACGGGGTTGCGTGGGGTGGAGTCAGGTGAGAAAGTTTAGGTGATTTTAGGTGAGAGAGTTTAGGTGGGGTGGAAGGAAGCGAAATTAGGTTTCACGTTGGAATGGAAAGGAAGGGGTGGGTAAAATGGAATAGTGTAAGGTGTTGTGACATGGGGAGCTGTAAAAAGGGGTCAACTTCCGATGTGGGTGGGCTGGAGTAGGATGGGCATAAGGTATGTTGAGATGTGAGTAGGATGGGATGGGTGGGGGTGAAACAGAGAGAGGGGGGTTACAGTCGTCGGCGTTTGTGTAGGGCGACACATACACATCCTCTTCCTCCTCCTCAGCCCACCCGCCCTTGTGCTCCGCCCCTCGCCCGCGTGGCCTGTTGCTAGCCCAGTGCGCTACCTGCGTGCGAGTCGCCGCCACTGAACGCCCTGACAGCCTGCGCGTGCTCTGCGCCAACCCAGAGCACTGCACCACCGCACGGCTGCGCACAAACGGCGGCGCGGGTGGGGCGGCTATCAGACTGGCACCCGCAATGCTCGGCCTACACCCGCTTGTCCCAGCGCCACTGCCTGCCTGGCACCGCTCCATCTCGATGACACTGCACAAGCTAGCCTCTTGTCCTGCGCAAGTAAAGAAGAGAGCGGTCCATTCTTAGTGGAGTCCAGGTGAAACCAACAAGGAGGCTCAGCCACATGCAGCAGCCACGCTAACAGTCATGACAGGTAGAGTCAAAAGGAGCCACCATCATACCTGGGCCCTAACTGTCCCTAACCTCACCCACCCTCGGAGCCTCAAATGCTCCGGTGACTGAGAACCTACAAACAGCGGTGTCGCCTCTCTTTCAGAGGACACACACTCTCTCTATCTTGCTCTAATAATATGCCAATGGGTGTCACTGTTGACCCCCCTTCTCCCTGGACAGCCATTCAATACTAGGCAGGTGATATAGCCGCATGGTCGTATGCAGGTGCCCTCACCCGTTGCGCCAGCTCGCAGCCCTACCGGCCCACCACACCAGAGTCGTATCCACGCCCTCGCGCCTCGCAACCGTCGCGCGTCGCCCAACGTCGCCCTTATTGCACCTGACGGCGCCCACGGGTAATGTGAACGTCAGCAAGCTACTTCAAGGTGGAAATTCAAAAACACCCACCCAGTGGTGACACTAAGGCCTGGCTGACGAGGGAGCAGCGACGACGACAATAATAATATCGCGCGAGTCGACGTCGCGACTGACGAGTAACGGGCGCATTGGGGACGAACGTGGGCCCGTGGAGTAGGGTGAGCTTTGAGGGAAATACTGGAGCCCGGGTGAGATTTTTCGGAAGTCTCGCTGCGTATGTCGCGACGGGAGACGCAGGGCTGGTGAAGTTGATATTTGGTAGGTGGGTGAGTGGGTGAGGGCAGCGGCGCAATGCGGGCAGCCGGTGAATGCCAACGCCACCACGTGGGGGGGCGGCGTAGCGAGGTTGGCCCGATGTGCAGTATGCCCTTAGGAATTAAACAGTGTAGACAGTAGGCTTTGTCGTAGGTGGGTAGAGTTTAGCCAGAAGAGACCGGGAGGTTACCTTCACGGTCGAAAAACGGGGTGAGTCGAGCCGTGTTCGGCGGCGGCGGAGCAATGTGGCTGATGCACATATTAAAAAAAAAGTTATTGATTATTGTAGTATTTATTGGCAGGTATCGCCGTACATGAGTCAGTACACGAGTCACGCGAAACCGGTAATCCCAACTTTCAGGTAGTCGGTAGTACCTGCAGCTCTAATGGGTTTTAGGGTTTTCAGCTCAGAGGCGGTGCTAAATCTCTTAACAAGCTATTACCTGTATGTACAGGTACATGTACGTCATTTTTTTTCTTTTTGCGCCACGGGACTGGCAGGTATAGATGGGACGGGGAGGTAAGCCAGCTCAGGCACCCTCTACAGGCGGAGTTTTGCAAGCACGACTCAGAGCAGAAGTTCAAACGAACCTCGGACTCATCATCGATCATGCTCCCGCCCGGGTAGGCGACGCTCGTGTGAGTGCATTACGTACCATTGTACGAGAATTAGACCGTACTGCACTAACCCCACACGAGGCTAGTGTTGGAGTTTCACCAACTAAAACCTTCCAATAAAATGCAAACAAACATGAATGCATTCCCGGCCGTGACCAAGAAAGGTGAATGCAAAGACAATTGTCAGCAAGAACATGGTTTGGAACCAGCATACCCGTACCGTACTCGTATTGATGATGGTGATGATGATGGGGCCGTGATGATGGGACGCAACCCAGCGGCATAGTGATAGATATCGAAAAGATTACAAAGAAAAGTTGTAGAAACCAGAAACAAAGATGAATAAGGGAAAGCATGCATACGTCCTCTCGGCAAGGAAGCATGATACCACATCAACACAACCCTCATGCAAAGCTCCGCGAAGATAGGAAGCAAGAGTACCATGGAGAGCTTACCAAAAGCGTTGCATGAATTACTCCCGCCGCAAATCGATTGGCCAAGGAGTGACGAAAGGGAGGGGAGGCGGCTGTCATGTGGACCGACCAAAAAAGCCCTTCATGCGGGCATAATAAGACTCATACTGCAACATGCGAACGTAAGAAGCACCCGTGCGCGTAAGCCAACTACGCGCATACACCAAAATGGCAAGCCGATCAAGTCCATCCGCAAGAGGGACTAGTGATTGGCCATCATCCTTAGTAATAGCAAAAGGCTAGTAGTCTAATTGTAGTATAATATGCGTTTGAATACGTATTGCGTCTAGAAATCGGGCGAGGTTAGTTGTGTCCTCTTACGTAATTAATTACAAATGCGGTGAACGATAAGTCGCCCATGCAAGAAGAGAAAAAGAAAGTAGCATGAACTCGTCCCGCTAAGCCGGGGAACAAGCAACGTCATTTGCTGAGCCATAATGCATGCATATGATAATGAAAGCATGAATATAACTTGCCATCAAGAAAGACCCATTTGTCGCGGTTGAGACGGTAGTCAAGTACATATGTCGATCCACCAACCCGAGCTCTACACCACAAATCCAAAGCCCCTACTAGCCCTCCCGCCGCTCGCTCGAAACCCGAAAACCCATGCGATACTATCACGAGCGCACCCCTCTCGACGAGGAGGAGCGGGCCATCCACCATTTCTGGCTCACTGGCCCTAGAGGAACTCCAAGGCATCAACACTTTTCAAGCCCGCAATATACTTGCCACCGCTATCGCCCACACATGGGACAACGGCGGAGCATACGCTACCATGTGCGTGGAGAAAGATATATACGACGCCACGGGACAAGCGTGGACGGACTACAAGAACTACGACAACTCCCCTACTTAAGACATGTCACATACGTACGTTCCCACACAAACCCTTCTCCTTGCGTTCGAACTTCGATACGTCTACAAGCCCCACAAAGCCGGCAACACACCCACCCTCAAACTGTTTTCAGCCCAACACACCCAATGCCTAATCGACGCCTCCGACAAGTTCCAACTAGCCTTCCCTATGGGTGACCACTATATATATGCACTTAATTTGCCTCCGGCACTATTCCACCCCAGGGAAAAAGTTATCGTCTCACCCGTTGTCGACAAAATATTATACAGGTGGCGCCTAGATTGCCGCATGATCAAGGTCAAACATTGCAAACGTATCGTTCTACCCTCTACCGAGGAACTAGGCAAAGCTATCACCGACTCCATCACCCATGAGTTTACCACTGAAACTGGAAAGCTGCGTCTCAAGCACGTTTTCAGCCAACTCACGGACGCGGAGATCGACACCTCCACATACACAACCGAGCTAGCCCTCACTCGCGAAGGCCCGGACGGGGACGACACCCTCTCTCTTGGCGCGGAGGATTCCACCTTCACCGACAATCCAAAATTGGTGCTCAGCTTCACCCCCCTACTCTCTCCTCTACGTCACTTTCCTCATGATTCTCTACGTTCAGATCAAGCCGGACCCGGTTAAGCCCCTCATTTTCCCGCATCTACCGTATCCCGAAGCCCTCACCGAAGGATGTCGAAGTAGTCCCCCAAATAGCACATCCTACAAACCACAACAGCGATCAACCGCATCGGCATGGCCTCCCATGCCGTTGCAAACGCTACCTTGGCCTCCGGCGGACGGCCCACCAAGGTGATTATACCGAGCCACCTCAACGCTATTACACACGGACACGATATATCGTCTTCGCATCTTTCTCAATGGATGCACACATCGAAAGCATAGTAGGGGGGTCGCAGCGTCTTTATTCCTCCAATTCCCGGGCCACCTTCCTACCCCAAGCCACCAACACCTTGAAGCGATTGCAGAACCCCCTAAGCCAACTGCGACCGGACCAGCCCGCTATCAGCGCCCGCGGCACAAACCGACCTTACTTACTACCGTTCCACTCAACCCCACCGCGTGACATGGGACCAAGACCAGCAAAATAACCCTAACACCTTGCCCGTCGCTATGGAGGAAGATAGCCTCCACCGATATTCTCTCTCCTCCCGATCTCATATCAACAACAAGTACTCAAACGGTTGGCAACTCGTTACCAACAAGCGCCGACATCAAACCAACACCACCATGCGCTCCCCAGACAACTCTTCGGCTGATGTCCGCCTTCTTGCGCTTCAAACAACTATCTAATCATCGCCCCGGAAACTCCGTCCACTCCTCGAACACAAATTATGGCTCCACATTACGCTTCAGGCCTCCTTCCCCGCCATGCAAATGGTAAAATTCCCCGCCCCGACCTAGGCCCTGCGAAATCCGCGCCTACACTTCCCGATGATCCCACCAAGCTAACACCCAGTCTAGACCCTCATCCATGTCGCGGAAGGCGACAACTCCCCCATCCCGCAAGCGAATCCACCTAATACCCACCAACCCCCAATCACGACCCACTCAGTGGGGGGTCGAGTAAAATGACTGCCCCCGCCCCGACCACATCTCTAAAAGGAATACAATAGTGGGAAGTATATGATTGCCCAGACCTTTGTCTTCAAGAGGAGGAGCCAACAAAGAGCTATGGAAGGGAAGGAAAAAACCATACACATTCCTCAGCAAGGCGATCGGAGCTAGTGATATAATCAAATGTAGGCTGTTTCTTTTCCCGTGATGACATGGGATTTTGAAGATTTCATAATGGGACTTTTCCGCTGAGCAGTATGTAATGCAGTGTATTCCATTTTTTGGTATTGTCAGAATTGTTTTTACACTTTCATGTGTTGCGTTACTAACTTAGTCCCTAGGAGTGTCTAGTAGTAGGGATATCGGCCTAAATTTTGCATCCAAATTCCGCCCCCCCTACATGGTTGATGCAAGAAGGCCATGAGACAACAGCCGTACAACGAAGAAGCGGTTCATGTTGTAAATCAACTTTTTTCAATTTAAAACATATGTACGAGGATATATGGTACGACCGACATACCAAGATAAAGCAATATACGCTTTTTCATTTTCTCTTTGTAGCTACATTGATGGCTACTAAGCAAACATCAACATACTCCATCCCCTCCTTTCTATACACCCGCCATTAGTGTTAGCAGTCTACAAAAGGTAAAGTGCCACATATTCGCGTTGCACGAACTCACCTTGCACATATACTCAAAAAAAAAAGCCGAAGTGGACCGATGACGATCAATGCGCGTCATGCGAGCATTGGACTCGCGACGAAAACTCATTCGGGCCGAAGGAGCGCCCATCCCCAGAAACCAGAAAGCAATAATGAAATGAGCACTCCGGATGATCAGGAAGCTCAAAAGCGAGGGGGTACTAAGGGGCCTCCATCCCTCCCAGCAAAAGGGTAGTACCCGTGGATGGTGTGGAGCGATGGCAGTCGTACATAGGCGCAGGTAAATCCGCACGTCCGCGTCAAACTTTGCGTATTGGACACAGGCCGACTGAACAAAAGTTTACCCCATCAAAAAGCGCCAAGAGGGGGAGGGGGGATAACATATTCATGACCGGAATCATAGTCGCAGGCTTGACGCGTATACACATTTGCTAGTCTATGTTTTAGGCATCAATTATGCCGTTTTCGAATAATAATATAGACATTCAAATTAGCTAACAATGCCGTCAAACGAATGAATCTATGGTGATCTTCCACATTCAATACAAAGAACACGAAAAAGGGGCATGTAAAAATGGAAATGAGAACAAATTTCAACATTACCGCTTTACGGTTGTTGTATGTGAGCGGCACGGCCAGGGATCGATGATATCGTCGACATTTTACAAGCAAATTGCGCTGCGTATTTGGGTTTATTTTGGATTTTTTGTGTACGAAAGAACAACGAAATAAGTTTATATAGTCCATGCGATATGGTGCGGATATTATAACCAAATACACCCTCCGTACCGGATTTTTCCGACGGCGGCCGATCATGAGGACCCCCGCCGCTAGACCGTGCTGCTCCTCCGGCTGCGACTCTCCTTTGGCATGCTTTGCGTCGTACCTTGCCCCCATGGGATGTTCGACATCCATATGGCTAGTCATCCTCTAGCGAGCGCCATTCCCTAGCGTTGCTTTCTGTCAGACCGCCGCTAGCTCCAACACTCTGCTTCCGCCGCATACGTGCACTTTCCCCGCCGCCCAAAAACTCTTGAGATACTGGTCCTACTCCTTCAGCAAGACAATATTCGAGTGGTCTTGCGGGTGGTAAGGTTCTTAAACATAATATCAGACATGCCGAGCGGGAGATCTTGGCGACTGTATATACTTTTTAAATTCCTTCCGTACCATGGCTTCCCGATTGTTGATAATAACGCGGGTCGCACTGCCGGAACCTCCCTTTGCTCATATCCCCTGCCGTAGCAAGCATGGTATGGCTACGGGGTTAATACCGCCAACATAGAGGAGATGGGGGGCTGTGGGGTCTGTGGGGAGGTTCATTTACGTTTTGTGCGTAAATTGAGTGGACGTGAAGGGGGGCTATCGTCCGTTGAAAGTGAAATCTACGCCGTTGCGCTAGGCCGTAGCTAGGAGGACAACATACTTGGTGGTATGGTGGAGAGGTGTGATAGTGGAGGTTAGACTGCCTTTCCATGTATCGGTTCTGAGGTTAATATAGATTAGGGGTTTAGCGGGGTTCAAGTCGTCTAGTGGAGTGGTGCCTGGCCATGTCTAGTTTCCAAAGTGGGTTTTAGCGCCCCTTAAATAAATGGCATTAGGGGGCTGCCTGTCTGCAACAATATTTGCTAAGTGGTTGGCTTGGTCAATGCCTTTGAAACTGTTGCGTGCTTTTATTTTGTTGAGGTGGGTGGTGAGGCATGCTGTTGGGCGGGGTTGAAGGTTTGATGTGATAGAGGAGCGTATTTCTCCATGAGGGTTTTTGTGCAGAGTGTGTGGACAACGGATGAATTTATGAATGGGTCGGAGGGAGCATGCGTTGTCGTATAGGTGGATGGGGTGGCCAACTTTAATTCCGAGGTCCATCACCGCCGGCTCAGTGCGAATCATGGTATGGGTTGGTGGAGTAGAGGTGACTAGGGAGGAGTGTGAGAACGGAAGTTGGGTGGTTGTAGCCCCAAGGGGGGCTGAGCCGCCTTTGTTGGTGCCGTATGCACAGACGCAGTTTATCCAATCATGGGCGAGGTCACATGTTAGTGGGAGGAAGCGGTAGTTTGCGCGGTAGCGGGTTGCTTATACAATGCGGTGAAGGCCGGGTGGAGGGGAGTGATAGATGCCGAGTGCATGGAGGATATGCGCTGAAGTGGGGGTAGGATGTGTGATTGTGTGCATGTGCGAAAGGGGAGAGGAACGTGGCCGTGTGTGTTTTGAATGGTCGTGTATAGTGTTTCGAGGGTTGCGAGATAGGGAAAGAAAGGTAGGACGAGGGCACGACAAACGAGGTATATGTCTACTCCCCATTTCATGCGGAATGGGGTGGGGGTGGGGGGGGAGGCCCATATGTTGCCATGGTGGGAGAAATGTGTCTTTGTCAGCCGAGAGGTTATAGAGATGTGTATAGGATGAGGAGATGTGTTTGTCATGTTTGTAGGGCGTGTGATGTCAATTGTTTGGATAGCGGCTGAAGGTGTGTGCGGCTCTAGTCTGTGAGCGCTGACTATGGTGTGCTCCGTAATTGAAATTAAAATTGTTTACGACATGTACCGGTTGAAACCGGTTGCTGTCTCTTGGCTCTCCCAACTATGCCATGCAGAAAACATACTAGTCAAGGCTAGGCCGTGAACTGCCGAAGTCCAACCTTTTCTCCAAAGGGTGTTGGGGGTTTTTATCCCCCTCCCCCCGGGGAGTATGACGTGCGTGAGGGCGGTAGCTATCCGCCAGGGGTGTGTGTAGGTGCGGTGAGTGGAGGTGCGGCGTGTGGTCGTAGGAGATCTGATGCGGTATACGACAAGGAGATGATGCAGCCATTGGACGGTGTGAAAGTGGAGTTGTGCTAGGACGCGCGTCGTGTCAAGTCGTGTTTTTGAGATGAGTTTATCAAGAGGGTCAGTGCGGAGGGTGGGAATGGAGGTGAGACTGGTAATGGCGGATGAGTGAGGTGTCATTTTACGGCTCATGACTATGGGAAGAATGTTGACTTCGGTACGTGGCCAGTCTTGGCGAATGGCATTGGCGAGGGGGGCACATTTACCGCGAATCATTCTTGTTGTGGGAGAGGTTGTGGTCCGTGCAGTATTTACATCTCCCAACCTGAATCTTTTTCATCGAGGAGTAACGTCGGCCGTCGTTTGTATGCCCGACGAGTCTAGGTTCGAGGAGCCGGATGAAGTCGGGTTTGTGTGCCGGGGGTCTCAACGCGGAGGGGAGTATCAAGGCATGGAGGATGCCGTGCATGAGGTGAGGGAGTCGGGCGAGAGGCCTTCGTCAGCATCAACTAGACGTGCTTCGCAGCCCTTCGCATGCATGAGTGTTCGTATTCTGGGTTGGCGCTATTGGTCTCTTGCCAAGAGGAGTTGGCATTATTGCCGCTAGAGGAGAGGAGACAACAGAAGTGAGACAGATAAAAAACAGATAGGCCACTTGTGAGGACCTCCTAGAGGCCCTCCGAAATTCCTATAACGTCATTACGGAAATCTACTCCGATCCCCTAAATAAGTCCTTAGGCTCATTTAACTACCACTCTCTCTATCCGGAAGACGGGATGTCAATTTCGGGTGTTGTGCCGGCTACTCGCGCGTTTAGGCGGTATGGTTCTTCTTCGAATGTGAGTGAGGTAAGCTCGGGCACGAATAAACGGTAGAGGTGTGGGATGCAATCGAGGAAGAGTGCGACTATTGCACTACCTATGGGGAGGCATAAGACGGTGGCGTCGGGTAGGAGGGGGTGGTGGATGGCGAAGTTTCATTTGAATATCGGGGTTCGGGGGTTGACGGATGTCTGGGTGATGGCGATAACGGATGTGCGCCAGATTGCCGGGCCATGGTATGAGGGGGGTGGGTTGTGTGGCGGGGGGGGGGGGGTGGGGGGGGGGGGGGGGGGGGGGGGGGGGGGGACCCTTTTCAAAGGCGTTGAGGGCTGCTATGCCCGAGGGTGATGTGATGATTGTGTATGCAGGGGGGGAATGGACAGTGTTGAGGGAGGCGCGGCTCAAGCTTCCTCCATGCACCAATCGTACGTCCAAGTGGTCGGGCATTTCGAGGTGCGCAATGCGGTTTGACTGCAAAGTTTGTAAATATGTGGCCTGGAAGGGTGTCTTCGTATAACCTCCGTCCTATACAGAGTGAAAAGGCACGCGTGCCGCATGGCCTTGTTTGTTTTTGTACGTAATGTTACGATTTACACAAAGAAGTACGCCATGCGACCACGCGTGCCTTGCGTGTCATACCACGGGCTGTTACGGGCACGCATAGGTCATGTGACATGCACGCGTGGTGTTGCGTGGTCGCGTCGTCCCTGCGGCCCGGGATCTAGTGAAACATTTTGCACACAACCCCACGCCTCTCCGCCACAGCCGCGCCATTATTACTTGAAATCCACCACAAAATGATTATTAAAATGTAATTGCTATAACTAGCGCCCCCGCTTTCACCCGTCGGTCGCCGATTTAGGGACGGACGGTAATGATCGGCTGCCCTCGCGGCGGCACCCGCCGCTACGGTGCGGGCCACCGGCCGGCACCTACTCCCGACGCGATCTTTGGGAGTCTGTTAGCACTAGCATCCCGTTTCCTAGTACTTATGTACGAGGTAGCTATTTGTCATCCTAGTACAAAATGTTATGCTATTAGCGGTACTCTATTCCCTATTAGTGGCGGTTCGCCGGCCTTACCGGTGCCTTCACCGGCCGCCATCTCACTCCTCTCACTTCTCTAGTCACCACATCCGGCCCCCTTGCGGGGCCGGCACGACCTACGTGTAGCTATCCGTTCCCAACTCCGACTGGTTATGGGCCCTCCACCAAGTTACACTAGAGAAGAGCGTGTGAAAAGCGCTCGGCGCCACGCTTGTCCGACCTACTCCCACGTAAAAAAAAGTATAGCGTGTGTAAAGCGCTCGGCGCCACGCTATTAATGCATCGTCCAACCGACACCACGCTTCGCCTTCGAGCTGGTGCTCCGCGACTGTCCTACCACCTCCCGCGTAAAAAGGAGAGGAGCGTGTGTAAATCGCCCGGCGCCACGCTTGCCCACCAAGCTTTCAGTCTCATCTAGCCTTCAGCGTACCGATGCTCTCGTCCGGATATGGTTGTTTGACACCGACGCGCGAAAATTCGGCCCATGCGTACTTTAATTAGTAATGTTATTGCTTTTTCCCGAGGCAACGCCGCAACGCTCACCTAACTTAGCGGGGAGCTGACCTTTCCCACGGCGAAAGGGGGGAGTCAACACGCTCCGCCCGTCCGTGCTTATGATTGTCTACACGCTCCTACACAGCCCTTTTGGCTTTGGAGCGGTCGCTCTCATGCGTCGGCTAATTCGTCCGTGGACAGTTTTTTCTCGCTACATGTCAGAATAGTACATAACGCAGTACATTTGGAACCGCTTCATATCGGCAACTCGCCGGTAGCGGCACGTTCCTATGAGCGCATGTCGCTACACCTACTCGGCCTGAGACACACGCTACAAGCACTACACCTTCGACCAAGATGGCACCTTCCTCGACACAAGCTAGGACGACGTTAAGACCTCGCCAGCCTTGAGGGGGGGTGTTAGCTCTAGCATCTTGTTGCCTAGTACTTATGTACAAGGTAGCTATTTGTCATCCTAGTACTTAGTGTTCTTCTATTAGCGGTACTCTATTCCCTATTAGTGGCGGTCGGTCGGCCTTGCCGGTGCCTTCACCGGCCGCCATCTCACTCCTCCCACTTCTCTTGTCACCACAGCCGGCCCCTTTGTGGGGCCGGCACGACCTACGTGTAACTATCCGTTTCCAACTCCGACAGTGTCTTGCCTAGGTTGACGGAAAATAATGAAAAAAATCACAATCTATGCTTGTAGAGGATGCATGGGTAGATACTTAGGTCGTCGAGTAACAATTTGGCGGTCGCTTGTTGAAAGTCATGGGCTCGCGCGTTTAAGTGCGGGTGGGATGGCGCGCTCCCGTCGTTGAATTGACAAGTGCGCGCGAAGTATGACACCATGGAGTGGATCCAGCTGAGAAAAGTAGGGTTCGGACCCACGAATCCGAATTGATTCGAGAAACCCATGCCTGTATTATTCGTGCGCATTTCGTGTTAGTTTCGGGGTTTCAAATTAGTACATGTTTGCTCGGAAGTATCCGGATCCGCTCCTTACATGACACGGTGCGGGTATATATGGTTAGAGGCAAACGGTGGAGTGCTTATGATTGTGGTAGGTGGCAAACTACTAAAATGCTAAGGATTACGGTAGGATTCTTTCGCCATCGCATGCCTCTAAGCCATCATAGCAAACTAGCAACTTGTTGGCGCTAGATGCGGTGCTATATCAGGTCAACATTAGGCTACAACGTGTGTTCTTGCCGCGGTGCCCACTTTGCCGTATAAGACGAACATCGACATATTGGAAATTATACAAACACAAAAAGAAACGTACAAAGAACGACGATTCGTTATGAATAGATAGTATTATATTGACTCAATATTATAATAACCACGCGGCACGCGGCACGCGTGGTTTTTCACTCCGTATAGGACGGCCCTAAGCAAGGACTGAATCCGGCTAAGAAAAGTAGGGTTCGAACCCACGAATCTCCTGAGCAGATATGAGACCATGCATGTGCTATTCGAGGGGGGGGGGGGGGCAAGTATAGTATGAGGGAGACATGTGTGGAGCGTGGTTTGAGATTAATTTGTACTTATTTGTAGTGTATGTAGGGGGCCAATAACGGGTTTGGTTTGGTGTCTATGGGTGGAACGGAGGGAGTCGTCTTGTGATTGAAAGGGGCTAGGTAGTGCAGTGACAATTTGGCTGCTGAAATTGTGGCCGGGTTTTCCATGGAGGTGTGTGGTTGCATCACGATGGATGCAAACGGGTCTACGGAGTGTGGGGGTCAGTCGGCACTGTTCATAATAGCTTCTATGGACGAGTGGCTGTAATGATAGATGGCACTGTGTACATAGTTGCGGGTCACGGTACCTCTCTAGCCAGGGAGGCTAAGCATTTAATGTAGGTGACACATTGTGAGTTGTGTTGCGGTGACCGTGAGGGGGTATTAAAAGGGTGAGGTGCTGGCCGACAAGAGGGCCGCTGATGGTGCTTAGGCGGCAAGATTGAGTGAGGGGAGAAGGCGGGGGGCGTCGGAGGACCGTCATGAGGGCGATATATTGGTGGCGCAAGGCGCGGTAGAGTGTGGTGAATGTGTGGGAAGTGCTGGCCTATACTCCTAGGACCTTGTAGATTTCAGTGGGGGAGATAGTAGGGAGGGGGGATAGATACCATATTTTTATCGGCAGTGAGGTGTGAGAGGCGGTTTTCGAGGAGTGCTTTGCTAGTTTTCAGAAAGGTTTGCCACTGCGCCAAAGTGTTCCCGTAAGGAAACACTTATATGCATTGATGCCATCAAGCCCCTTGCATTCGATGAAGAGGGAGAATAACTAGAGCTGGATTTTGAGATTTGAGGTGGAGCTCGTCGCAAGGCTGAAGTCATCCGCGAAGCCGTGACCCGGGTAAGCTTCATTAGTGCAGGGGTACGAGTTGCTTGCATAAGTAGAACATGGGATGTAACCACGACTGCCGACAGTAAGCCATGTGAGGACGGGTTCGAGAAAGAGAGTGAATAAAACATGGGAGAACGTGTCGCCATGTAGTGTGCCACGATTACTTTCAATGCCTGGCGCAGTACCGTTGCCGTGATATAGTTGTTGGTGGATACTCCGTATCTGTGTTTTGTTCGCATGTGGTGAATATTGAGGGGGGCATGCCAAGCTCTCGCATGTGTTTGAACATAATCAGGTAGTAGGGACCATCAAAGGCGCCTTTAAAATCCGCGTACGTTATGTGGATATCTTAGTGATACATTTGGCGTCCTTCATCCCCATGATGAACACGGAGGCAAGTGGTTCGAATATGCTGCGTAAGAGTCGAAAGCCGCAATGTTGGTCACCGAGGATATCATATATTTCTGCATATGTAGAGCCGGCATCCATGTTAAGGTGGCAAGTAACTTAGGCAGCTTGATGCCACAAATCAGAATGCGAGCTAGATAAACAACAAGGGGGTCAAGATACTAGTGTTAGTTAGCCTAACAACCGAATGTACTCAATGAGTAAAGGCTACGACTCCTCCCTCTATTCAACTAGGCTTATATGGGCCTAGCGAGTTGTTTCATGTCGTCGCATGCTATACATATTTTAGCCTTAGGTCTTCAGCGTAGCGGTCGTTCATACTATAATTTGCGACCGTGAATTGAAGCGTATTGCGATTCCGCGTGTCCCCCGCTTGTCAAATAATACATGTCCCTCATTTTGTAGACAACAATTTTCAAGCATCACTTACCCATACGCACGAAAAAAAGCTCCATTAAACGATGTACGGTACGTTGTATAAACATCGATAGACTTGTATTTCCCATATGAACAGGTTTGGTGTATTTATCCTTGCAAGGACCGACGTAAACACATCATCATGCCCAAAGTGGAAAGAAGTCGGCGACTAATTCATCTACCGGGGGGAGGGAGGAGCGCGGGGGGCGCACAATAAGATCACCATAACATCGCTTTGTGCATCGCATCCCTCTAAAATTAGCCAAGAGTATTGAGGATAACAATCGATGATCGTTGGGATCTCAATTGTCATTATGTGGACTCTACCGACAACCAACGAATGGGGGATGACGTGGACCGCGGATTGCGTACTTTCATCGGGTAAAGGAAGAATCTTACCTAGGCTATAATATACATGTGAGCCCATTGATGTGATGGATGGCTACTATATATATCACCAAGCGGTATGCCCATAAATAAATACGGGGAAAGATAGCCAGCGTCTCCATTCATGAACAAAAGGAAAATAGCGAGCATGGCATGTTACCTTTGACATGTGAACTTACGTATGGGGCGAGTTTGTACCAGCCCGGTATGGAGTTTGATGTACGCCACTGTCAAGCTTAAAGTGCCCTTAAGACAAAATATATCCGGGATCGTGGCAAAGCTCAGTGGGAGAGTCATTGAATGAAAAAATGGAGAGGGACACGCTTAACAATATGTTATTGTAAGCAATATTCACAAATTACACATGATTTGTGCAAGTAGATGTCACCTTATTTCTTTGACATAAGCACACCCCCCTTGCGGAGTTTGGGGGGCTTAATGTACCGTCCCTCGAGCTCGACGCCGAGCATGGTCACTATGCTTCATTCACTGCGACCCTCGCCAACATGATTAACGATCACAAGTCCGAGTCGCTAGGTCCTTTGTACGGTCTTATCCGACATGATCTAATGAGTGTTGCAACTTCTACTTTACCGTGGACGGTCCAATTGCGCAGCTCGTATGATTGGATCTCCACTATGGGCGGGTTTTCGGAATCGGATCTCGTGGTGTTGACTAACACACTCAACCAAAACCTTTCCGATTATTTTTGGCCCCATGTCGAGTTGGTGGTATCTCCGGTCAACAATGCGGTGGCACCCGCTACCCAACTGACTTGCCTACAACTTCCGACTCCCGATGCTCTCACTCGCTTGGGAGATTCCGGGGGGCACATTCAACGGGGCATTTCGCGCATTCTTCGTGCCCATGCCTACCTTGCCCTTTTGGCGCTTTGCAGACCTTCCCCCCCGGACTAGATGAGGGTGACTTCGGGTACGGGTCGAGGGGCTTTTGCTCTCTGTTTCGCTTCACACGAGTCCAGTTTCAAGGTGCCATCCGATTGCTATATGATGGCAGCCCACCGGGTGCTTAGCTTAACTGCGGAGCGCGCCTCTCATGTTCGAAAGTGCCCTCGGTGCAATGAGGCTCCTTCAGAGTCTCGCCGGTATGGATCTTCGTCGAAGGTATCGGGCATCGCTATGTCGGGTGAGCGCTCATCATCTGCTATGCTATTGGACCATATCCCCCGGTGCCCGTGCTCTTGGTATACTCCACGACCGTATTGTCCACGTGCTTGAAGAGTTCATGCTTGAAGCGGGGGCTACTAAGGGCCGGGACTTGCAATTGGAGGTCCGCCGTATTCGGTCGGGAGCTTCTCGAGATCGCCATGGGGATGTGGTTTGGTTAGACTTCATGGCTCCGCACCGTCATCTTGTTGTTGATGTGACGGTTACAAGTGCTCGCACGAATACCAATGTTCCTCGTATAGGTGCTCGTCTCCCACTCCCTGGCAGTCTTGCTCTCCCACTCCTTGGCAGCCTTGCATTGGAAGATTAGCATGGCAAACTTGAGCTCAGCGTACCTCCGCACTTCTGCTTTGCTTGGCACGCCTTCGGTTCAGTCAATCTATGACTACTATCCCTTCGCCATGGAGGATGGGGGCCGGTGGGCGCCGATGGCGGCTGATTGATTGATCGCCTCGCTATTATAGTGGCTTCTCGTCGCTTCCCTGGCATGGGTGCTGCTGACTCTCGCTCCTTGCGATGTGACATTTATGTCCGTATGTAGCATTTCGTTCGTCGATCTACTTTTAATCCTTTTCGGCGTTTTGGGGGGATGTTCGACGTGAATTCATGCAACGTCTTCTTGCTGCTCTTCATGGCACTCTGGGTTCCTATCTCCGCGACGCTTTTCAGTAGGGTAGTGCTGACGCTGTGGCATGCCTTCCTGTTCCTCGGGCTTAGGTTTTTTCCTCTTTTCTTCTTTTTGCTTGGTGGCCTTCACTGCTTGTTATTGTAAGAAAAATGTTGTATCTTTGACATAAGTACAGGAGCGATATAAATATAGTAGTTTAGTTCTACGACTGAAGCCGCGGTACCCTATCTGTGTGAGAGAGCCAAAGGCTCGACCCACCCTCCCCAGCATGCCTAGCCAGTCGTACCGTCGTAGAAAGAGGAGCAAGTTATCATATACAGCATACGCCAACAAAATGGGGACATTCAAGTAATTGAAGTGGCGGCGGACTCTAACGTCGCACCACATCCGCATAGCTATCAGTAACAGAAGATCTCAGTCGTAAAAGTGCACATTCCTTTCTGGGGCACGTCGTCGTTCTCTGAACAAAAGTCACCGACAAATGCAGTGCTGAAAGACCATACATAGAAGTATGTCTTCCCGAAACTACTGCTCTCATCTAGCTGACACTCAGACACTTGCCACGGCTTAGCGTGCAAGCCGAACGCAACACGTCGTCGTCGCAGGATTGTCATTCTCTATCCTAGCTAGATCGAAATACCCCCTTGATCCCCCAGAATTATCGAGATGGGCTGTTATCCATCCACTGTTCTACGTCCCATTCCGCTTGCTGGAGGCAACGACAAGGCAGTCGGTGAGGTGGCGACAAGGGCCGCGGTCTCGGCAGGCGCTGAGGTGCGTCGTTATTACTTACGAGTGAGTACGACTATACACATCACCGATGTTAAATAGTCGCGTACAGTACTGGATTTCCGTCATTGCCGCGTCACAGTAGGACCCACGGGAGGCATTACAAGACCCGACCCAGGCTTCCATAGTTTCCAGCGACAAACTACCCACCCATCGCTTACCCTGTTTTATTTCTGGGGGCGGGCAGCAGAGGGGGCATTATTTGCCGCAAAGAGTTATTATAGAAACGCGCGCTCCGTCATCCGGCGGCGTATCTGCTTTCACTTTCCCGAGTATTCGTGTATTATTCTACACTGCTGGCGGTCTAAGCGGGAAAAGCGTGCAAGGCGGGGCGGCCAGTCGCCTTTCCGGACTAATATTTCGCTGCTTTGAGTTTTCAACGATCAACAACGATGAGCACCTAGTAGCCATGAACACTTGGTATTTCAGGCTGACGGTGGCCTGATATTGGCCTTATTTCGGGCTGTCGTATGTCGGCGGGATGTGATGGCGCGGACGTTCGCGTTTGTAGAATTTTCGGCGATATGTGCTTGCTTACTAAATTACTTTCCCGCCATGCCATGTAATCATTGTTGGAGCTGTCATTCTCACCCAATGAGCAGATACGCTGTATACAAAATACTTCCAGTTGTGTATGTATGTGTTTATATCAGCATCAACATGCATATGTGTCATCAATGGTGAAGAGTAACAGGATTTTTTACATCAATAATTGTTGAGTCTATGTAGATGTCATGTCATCAAACGTCATTCACTTATTCGCCGCATCCAGACATGTCTTAGTGTGCTGTTAAAGTGCGATGCTGGTGCAGATAATGTTGCACATGGGCATGTTTCATCAGTGTGTGTGTGTGTGTGTGTGTGTGTGTGTGTGTGTGTGTGTGTGTGTGTGTGTGTGTGTGTGTGTGTGTGTTTGTGTGTGCGTGTGTGTGTATATGTGTGCGTGTATGTGTGTGTATGTGTGTATTTGTGTGTGTGCGTGTGTGTGCTTGTGAGAGTGGGGGGATATGTGTTTGCACAATTGTGTGTCTCTTTGTGCATGCGCACGAGTGTGTGTGTGTGTGTGTGTGTGTGTGTGTGTGTGTGTGTGTGTGTGTGTGTGTATAAGTGTGGTGTGGTGTGTTGGGGGGGGGGGGGCGTGTGTGAGCGTCTGCGAGTGTAGGGGTGGGTGTGTGTCAGTGTGTGTTGGCGTGTAGTGTTTGTGGTGTGTATGTGCGGGCATGTTTTTAGGGGTTTGTGAGGCAGGTGTGTATGTGTGTGTGTATGTGTGGGTGTATGTCTGTGTGTTTATCTGCGTGTGTAGGTGTGTGTGTGTGTGTGTGTCTGTGTCTGTGTGTGTCTGTGTCTGTGTGTGTGTGTGTGTAATATTTGTAGTGTGTATGTGGGGGTATGCTTGTGTGGGTGTGTGAGGCATGCAGGTGTGCGTGTGTGTGCGTGTGTGTTTGTGTGTGCGTTGTGTGTATGTGTGTGTGTGTGTGTGGGTGTGGGTGTGGGTGCGTGTGCACGTGGGATAGTGTGTTTTGGCCTATAGTGTTTGTGGTGTGCGTGTGGAGGGTACGTCGGCTTGGATGTGTGCGGCAGTGAGAGTGTGTTAAGAATTGCGTGTACTTGCGCGCGCGTGTGTGTTTGTGTGTGCGTGTTTATTCGTTTGTATTTGGTGTTTGTGGGGTGTGTGTTGGGGGGCGGGTAATTGTGCGTGTGTAGTAGGTGAGGGAGAGTATGTGTGCATGTGTGTTTGTGTTGCGTGTTTGTCTGTGGTTGGGTGTGGGTATCGGTGTGTGAGGGTGATTAGCGGTGTGTGTATTTGTGTGTGTGTGTGTGTGTGTGTGTGTGTGTGTGTGTGTGTGTGTGTGTGTGTGCGTCTCTTTCTGTGGGGAGGTGTGGGTGTGGGTGCTCGCGGAGTGCATATATACATTTTTGGCTCTCTTGTTGAAATGATGAGTGACGGCGATCGACAAATACCGTGCCCAGACTCCCGACTCTCTGCACGGAAAAGCAAAGCAACAGAGTCAGCTGACACCTTTATTGCGTACTGCAACGTACGAACTGTAGACATATTTCGGCAGTGACTCGTTGAATAAGTATCTGCGTGCTGGCGCGGCAGGAAGACGAGCGGCCTGTGTATGTGACGAGCCACCTTCATATTTTGTCTGTCTGCGCATCATACAACAGCTGCTGACATATGGCCACCGCTGATCGGTGCTGTGCAGGAGCGAGTAGTACGTCTAGATCCGCCACGACCGCATCAGTTCGGACTCGTGAAACAAGTGGTAGCGGCGGAGCAGTCCAACACCAGCGGCTTTATCACGGGAGACGCAACGCCTGCTGCAGAAGAAGCACCGCCGCGTCCTTTTCCGGCGCAAACAACGAAGCTCGTTTCCGACGAAGCTGCCGAAGGCATAGCAACTACGGCAGTAGTGCCAAGGACGCCAGATTGCGATGACATCTGCACAGCTGATGAGGACACCCCAGATACCGGCTCTGCTGCGGCTGCTATTCCGACGGTAAGGAGTAGTGAGTACCGTCGTCGGTATGGCGCTGTCGGTCTCATGACTCATCCATTTACGGCATTTTTATCCAGCATAGAAACACCGACTACGACGACCAGCACGACGACGTGTCTTCCTCATATCGATTCCATCACTGTGCTCATCAGCTGTGAATGACAGACGGACAGACAGACAGACGGGCAGACAGGCAGACAGGCGAGTGTCACTTGGTTTCGCTATTATTTATGCCAGTTTCGCACTTATCTCCGCCGTTTAATTTGCTTACTTACATGGGAGTATGTGGGGCTTAATCGTCGTATGGATTCGGGCTGGGCAAAGCATAAATGAGGGTGCGGAATGCATATATAACGATCAAAACGAATGATTAGAAGGCTCTCAAACAAAAGTGACGCAAAGCACGAATAAAGAAAACAAGTGAAGCGGCGCCCGAGAGTCGGATCTGCAGCCCGCGCGAGATGAAGGTGTATGTTATCGCCATACATCAAACCGTGAAGTCGGTGGAGGTTTGAACTTTGACAATTGCGGGTCGGTTCATGGATTTATGTCCGAAATTTGTGTTAGTTTCTTTTAGTTTAGTTTACCAAAGAAAACACACGAAATCTGCACGAATTACCATACATTCCGCATTCAGGAACGCCAATTACACTTGGCCGTGGGGGCTTTGTAATTTAGGAGCTACTGCCAACATGCGGGGAGCCACGTGAGCATGTGGGGTTGATTGGGTGGGGCATATGCAGACGAGTGGCCGGCACGGAGTGGGAATTATCGTGGATATTTTGACATGGGTTGCCAATGATGCGCGAGTCAGCGCCGCGTCGTATACTCTCAAAGTAGGATAGGCGAGTGTCCCAAATGTCGGTGGAGGTTTGAACTTGGTCAGTTGCGGGTCCGTTCGAGTTTTTGGTCCGCTCATGGATGGATTTATATCCGAAAATTTGAGCATGGTTCAACAGGGCAGTTTGCGGATCAAGATGGCTATCGCTCAGCAGTGGTGTCTAAACATTGAAAAACAACTTGCCTTGGTTGAGGCGACGGCTTGTTTATTGGTGCCGCGATGTTGGCGGCTCTGCTTAATAAATGATTTCGCAGGATTATTAGCATTGATTGACTGTGGTATGGTCATGTTTGGATTGAGAAGTTCGCGACGGTGGGGACGTAACACCGAATTTGAACATGACATGCCGAATTATTTTTGAATCAATATAAGGGTTGTTTTCGAATATTTTGCGATTCAATAATAACATTAAAACATATTATTCAACCAACACTTTTCAGTAGTCCTCCATTTTGACCGGCAGGGTTTTTCATCATTGTCAGCTGGGTTGTTGCCGCTCCTTTTTCTTGTAAATAATTGTCCTCCACCCATGCCCTCTCTGCCCGGAGCTGCCCCGGTCACATTTAATGGGTTATTACTGATCACACTTTTATCTGATGAGCGTGTATCGATATATTTTATTGAAGATTTATTACAAGGACGAAAACTGTGAAATCGAGCAGCAAAGGAGTGAGTTGCAAGAAGAAGAGAGGCACGGAAGCCTACATATGCCCTCGGAGCAGCGCAAGGGAGGCAGGCAAAGAATGTGTTTTTTTTCTTCATGTTTTTAGTTATGGTTGTTTGCGCTATATCGATGCGTAGTTATTACCAGGGTTGTGCTGAAGTCACTTCAGTTCAGGCGACTTTAGTAGTTCAGCCTTAACTGAAGTGACTTCAGTTCAGTATAAAGTCTCGGCGAAAGTGGCCTGAACCCGACCGGACTGAAGTCAGCCTAGATTTGAAAATTTTTAATCGGGTGAGCTGTCGCTGTTCGGCCGCCCTCTGATTTGGCGATATCCGTCGAGAAATACTGCGTTCCGTTATTTCTCACCCATTTGTGGCCGTGTTGTGATGTACTGAGTAAGTACTGATGTATGGAAATTCGTACTTGTCGGGAGCTCGGCGGGGTCAGGGTTTAGGTTTTAGGGTTTGTTGGGTCAGACGGGGTTCAGAACGCTTCAGGGGGTTCTTCACGTCACTTCAGGCGGGCCTTCAGTCTGAAGTGTTGACCTGAATTCAGGCTGTGTTCTGTTCAGGGCCTGAATGCAGCTGAACAACTGAAGTCACTTCAGCCTGAATTCAGGTCCTGAAGTCTCAACTCAATTCGGGCCTGAACACTTTTCAGCTGAATTCAGGCTGAATTCCCTGAAGTGACTTCAGTTCAGTCTGAATTCTCAGGAATAGACTTGAGCACAACCCTGGTTATTACGGTTTTGCATGCAAGATTTTGCAGACATACAGAAATCGAATCATCAAACACATACATGTGATGGCGAACATCACATATAGCAACGTACCTTTACGCTTCGTACATGTATATCTCTCAGGTCATGAGTATGCTTATTGACAGAGGTGGGCGGCTGACTTATCGAGACATGTCACGAGGCCTCAAAGCGTTTAATTTAGTTTAGTTTGATTTAGTTTCGTTTAGTTTAGTTTAGTTTAATTTAGTTTAGTTTAGTTTAGTTTAGTTTAGTTTAGTTTAGTTTAGTTTAGTTTAGTTTAGTTTAGTTTAGTTTTACCAAAGAAAACACTGCCAACATGCGGGGAGCCTCGTGAGCATGTGGGGTTGATTGGGTGGGGCATATGCAGACGATTGGCCGGCACGTACGGAGTAGTGGGAATTTACGTGGATATTTTGACATGGGTTGCCAATAATGCGCCAGCGCCGCGTCGTATATTCTCATGGAAGGATTAGCGAGTAAGCCCCCAAAGCCGAAGAGCCCGGAGGGTCGTCGGTTGCAGTCGTGCAGATGAGCTAGATCAGCCAAAGCGGCGAGTCAATGTGCCACGAAGCAGAAACGCACAATCATATGGACATACTAGTTTTGCCTATGAGCCTGGTCAGCCCAAGCAAGTGGCCAGAGAACGTGCCACGTAGCAGAAACGTACAATTATAAGTGCACATTTGTATAAAATTTATGTCGCAAACGAGTGAACATGCCGTTACATATCGGATTTGCGGCATGCCGCGACATGTTGGGAGCATGTTGAGGGGATGTCGGACACGGCACACCTATGCTTTTCGATGGCTGGCTTCATTGCTATGTAAACTAATACTTTGCTAGTATCGCTAGAGAGAGGTACTCGCAGGTGGTTAAGAACGTGGTATGCTGTTGTTGTTTCCAAGGTGCTATCGAAACGCGTCGATGATGATGATATCAAGACTGATGGTGGCGAGGCCACGTGTGATGGCCCTGAGCAGTCGCCCCGTCGTCCGCCCCCGTTGTACCCACTCGCCCCCCATGCATCAGACCGAGGGGTGCCGGTGAGCTGGGTCCTGGACGTCTTCGTTCCCGCGGCCGAGGCGGCGCTGGGGGGTGGCCTCGGCGACGCGACAACGAAACGAGTGGTGGAAGAGGTGGTGAAGCCGCACACCGTGCGGTGGCGGTCCACATACGTGGAGCTCATCTCGTGCAGCGCCAAACCCCACTATTTCGTTTCGCACACATGGCACCGCCCGTTCGCCGAGTTGGTGCACAGCATGCGGCAGCACTTCCGGGCCACGCGGGACTCGGTTGTGCTTTGGATCGATATTTTTGCTTTCAACCAGCACCTCACATTTGCGGAGATGGAGGCAGATCTCGGCACGTTGGCGGAAACGGTGCAGCGGACGAGGAAGACGCTGGTGGTGATGGACCCGGAGGGGAGGTGCTTCACGCGGGCGTGGTGCCTGAAGGAGCATCACGAAGCGGTGAAGGCCGGCCAAGAAGACGACGGGGGCGCGGGGAAGTTGGAGATCATGCCGTACTGTATTCAGAGTAAGAAGGTGGGTGTACTAGCGGAGATGATGTATAACCTTCAGGTGGCGAAGTCAACGGCGACGGTACTGGCCGATAAAGATATGATACTCAAGGAGATAGAAGCGCACGACGGAGGGACGCTGCGCTTCGACACGGTGCTAAAGGCGGCGCTGAGGGCTGCGATCGCGGTCATGCCCGAGTTAATGGAGCGCGGCAGTTTGGAGCGCCTCGACATGGCGGCGTGCGCGGCGGATTTGCTGGCGAGGGGTGGCGACTACGAGCGCGCGGAGGCGCTGTTCGTGGAGGCGATGGATGGGAAACGGGCGTTGCTTGGACCAACCCATCCGGCTACGTTGACCGCGGTTAATAATCTCGCCACGTGCCTCGATACGCGCGGTGACCTCGAGCGAGCAGAGGCATTACACGAGGAGGCGCTGACTGGGCGGCGGTCGGCGCTGGGGGAGGATCACCCAGACACGCTCTGCTCGCTCCATAATCTGGGGGCGCTGGCCTACGCGCAGGGCGACTACCGTCGAGCGGAGGCGATGTACCTTCGGGCGATGGAGGGGCGAGTCGAGGCTTTAGGCGAGGCGCACCCCGACACGTTGACCACGCTGAACAGCCTCGGCGCGCTCCACTGCGCGCAGAGCGACTACGCGCGCGGAGAGGTGATGTATTTACGGGCGCTAGAAGGGCGGCGGGTGGCTTTGGCGGAGGCGCACCCCGACACGCTGAAAACCCTACAGAATCTGGGGGCGCTTTACCACGCTAAGGGCGAATACACGCGTGCGGAGCTGATGACCTCGGAGGCGTTGAAGGGCTACCGTGCGGCGTTGGGGGAGGCGCATCCCGATACAGTGTCCACGATCAACAACCTGGCGGCCGTCTACGAGGCGCAGGGGGACTACGCTCGCGCGGAACCAATGTACATTGAGGCGGTGGAGGCGAGTACAGCGGCGCTGGGGGGTGACCATGTCGAAACGTTGGCCGCTATGAGCAACTTGGCGGGGTTATACGACAATCAGGGGGAGTACGAACGCGCGGAACCGCTGATGATACGGGTTGTGGAAGGTTACACTCGCGCCTTGGGCGCCGACCACCCCGACACGCTCACTTCGCTCAACAACTTGGCGGCCATGTACCGAGAGAGCGGGGACAACGAGCGCGCGGAGCCACTGATGCTCAAGGCTCTGGAGGGGCTGAGGGTGACGCTGGGGGAAGCCCACACCGACACCCTAGCGGCCATGAGTAACTTGGCGGGATTGTACGAGGCTTGCGGCGAATACGGGCGTGCCGAGCCGCTGTACTTGCATGCGTTGGAGGGACTTCGAGCGGCGCTGGGAGACACCCACCCGGACACGCTAACCGCCATCTACAATCTCGCTGACATGTATGACGAGAAGCAAGGAGACTACGCGGCCGCGGAGCCGCTTTTCTTACTCGCGTTTCGTGGGTACGCGGCGTCGTTGGGGGCTGACGACCCCGAAACGCAAGACGCCGAGATGCGCTATCAGCAGGTATGCGAGAAAGTGAATCACGAATGATTGGAACCGTGCTGAGTGGATTGCCGCTTCGCTGAATCGAGACAGTCGCTCAATAGAAAGAAGTGATTGATGTCCTAGTCACGGTTGACTTCGGACTCGTGTCATTATTTGCGAGTGGCATTTACATATAATATTACTTGCAACATGTGAAAGAACATGCTTTAATGAAACATATACCAAAGGACAAAGGTTTGAACACATGCGAATAATATGTCAAGAGGTTAAGTGCGAGCGTCCACAAACCTCGCTGCCGGTCGCTGGCATCCACATCCCAAGGTGATTTGAGGATCCCGCCCTCCGGCGTTGAAGCGGCGATTGCCGGGAGAAAACATCAACATGAATGCTCGGGGATTGCGCCCCTAACTTGGAGATGCATGTCGTTTCCGACGATACACGCGTTCACGGAAGCCTACCCACCGTGGTCGCGCGGAAGTAAGAGAGACGGGGCTGTCCGTGGGTTTACGTTCAACTCGTGACCAATGCCTCCCAACGGGGAAGCGGCGGCGGCCCCCGTTGGCACTCACCCCACCTCCTCGTGGTGGGCGCTAGTAACCCTGTTGTGATATTGTCGTACCATGCTTGGCACGTTGGGAGGCTAGGCGGGATGAACCGACAATTACGATCCGCACGGTCAGTTGGATACTGACATGATACTAGACACCTGGGGGCGCTATTTGGAAGAGGCGACCAATATCACATTAGCGTGTGGTGGTGAGGAAGGTACGGCCGGATCATCGGTGGTTCAGGGTTGTTCGAGCTAGCGGGAAGGCGCTACTCACGGGAGGGCGCTCGCTCGACGTAGACGAGGGCTCATGAAGTCGAGACAACCCGGGGGACTAGGGCTCGACCCCAATAGCGAGGAGGACAGCCGCGACTAGAGGAGCGGCAAAGTCAAGTGGCGACGATCTTCGAGATCAGCCGCCATCGGCAAGACCATGTACGGAGGGTTTCGGCTTAATGTCCGCACCCGGCACCTTTGAAGTCAAGATCACAACCCCCCCCCCCCCCCCCCCCCCCCCGAACCCCTCCCCTCGTCGGTACTCACCGTCGATATGCTAAGAGTAGTCACGACATCACATCGCCCGTAGTACATGCGCTCCCCTCCCCAAAGGGGAAGGGCAACTCTTGTAATGAAGACAACTCAACGGGAGGAGCAAGACTTGTATCGAACGAGGGTGTGCGTGGATTGAGTCGGGACCGTCGACAACCTCATCGAGGGGTCCTTTCGCATGCATGTCCCGCAATTCTAGCACGACCGGAGTCGTACATGATTAAAGATTAGGCAAGACCGACTCGACCAACGTGTGCTGACTAATTTGGTTTATCATCGCTCTCGAGCGGCGGGAGCAGGCCGCGCATCGTGAAGATTAGCGACATTATTATTTTGCATACTTGTATGCTTGATATTGTGTTGTTGCCGCCAACGGAGAGGTTTGAGATTCAAGGCGGTTCCCGGCGCAAACCCTACCTAAATTGATGCATGGGGGACGCCCAAAGACAAATACCGTTAATAAATATTCTTTATAACTAATGACCCTCGCTTTCTTCAATTGGCGTGCGCCCACCCGTAGAGTCTACCGTTGATCGAATGTTGTTTGCCATAAGGTAAATTGTCAATCCCAGCATCCCGAGTTCTCAAGCCAACCGAATTTGTCGCCGCTCTTGGTGACGCCAACACATTGACACGCATAAGCCGGGCATAGTCCGGGCCTTCATGGCCGCGTGATTGTGGGCCTTGTCATCCATGTATCACGTATGGCGTGAGACGCGCATGCTATTGCACATCATCCCCCCCCCCCCCCCCCCCCCCCCCCCCCCCCCGCCGCCCCCGCCGCCCCATCGCGCGTGTGCCTTGCTTTGGACCGCACATCGTCGAGATTGCGCGAGTGGCAAATGCAATAGACCCACCGCTATTTCGGGCGGCGCATGATGAGACCGAAGCCATTGTTGATACATGCGCCTCAACGACTTTACTATCTGCGCCGCGAGTGGTTTCGGGCGGGCCCATCGTGCATTCCAACTTTGGCGGCTCGTTATTATAGTTCGGGACATGAACGTGCAAACTACGTATGGGGTGCTTAGCAATATGGGTGTCAATTATTGATACAAGTATATAATCTTCATACGTCGCCAAAATAGGTAGTAGGTAGGAAAGGTTTGCTTTGTATTCTGAGCCAGCTTTCCATTTCATTTATTCATAATTGCGTTTCGTTCCATCCTCGGAAAGTTATGCCCCATTTCCTCCGAGTCCCTCGATTGACCACCGCCTTGCCTCCCGTGTATGCCCCTGATCCGCATCAGACTCCGCCATTGCTCGTGACACCGCCGACGGCGCACGCCTCCCACGCGTCTCGCAAGGCAAGAGTGGCCTTGGCAGTGTTTGGCGTTGAGCTTTGCGTGTTTGGCGCCCTCGCCCGGCGTGCGAGTAAAGTACAGACGGTAGTGCATTGCAACCGGCCCCACTTCGTTTAACGCAAGCCGCCCTCATACATGCTTGTTGTGGGTGACTCAAACGCACGCCATGGCGCATGCTCTCTCGGTAGTTTGGTGCCGGAATGTGGGGTGTGAGCCAACAAAATCGCATCATCGTGGATTTCGTGCGTCGCCATGCCTATGCAGTACGGCACCTTGTTAACGCGCACATTTGTGAAACATCAACCTCAAAAAAAAGCGACGACAACGGCTTCCCCGTACTTGGTCGTTGGACGGGCAATGAGTGGGTCGTCGCGCTCGAGCGACTCTATGCGCGGAGCAGGCACGAAGTGACAACGCTCCACATACGGTACCGTTTAGGGAGATCTGGAGGACGGTCACGCCATTCCGAAATGCATTCAATCAAATATTTGCCTCTATCACACTCCACCACGCGATACTTTGAATTGTGAGCTGCTGAAATTTCACCACCCCGGCGGCAGTACTCCCTCGACTCGAGCCACAAACCACAGTGGTACCAAATTAGCGTTGACTTCCGCTGCAGACGACGACGCTCTCTTTCCCAGACAACATAGAAAGAAATGATCGCACCTCCTATCGCCGCCAATATTTTGAGCAGTGCAGTTAAATACCGGCGGCATCTATTTCTCCTCTACCACCGCTCACGGCACACTACTTTTGTCTGAGTGAGGTAAAGGAAGGAACCCCACTCCATCTAAAATATTTGGTAGCGACAGCGCATTCGGTGCCAATGGCACCACACCACACCGCTGATGCTACTTCGGTCTCTCCCTTGGACGGGAGCAGTCGCGTGTTGGTTTCCCACTCCACGGCCAAAGAGCTCACCGTCGTGGGTGAGGAGCATTAGAAGTGCAGGGTAGAGAGGTAAGAAGGAGGGTGGAGGGCGCCGGCTTGCCTATGTGCAATGGGTGGCCGCTGCCTTGACGCGCCCGAGGCGGTCCACCGCTGTGCCTACCAAGCAACTCAGCTGGTGCCGCTGCTCCTGCACCACCGCGCCGACCACCTCCGCGGCGCTGCTGCTCGAGGACCACGACCACAGCGCGGCGGGGTACTCCGCCTCCAGAGTTGCCACGATCTCAGCCGCTGTGGCCGCTCCGGCTGCCTGCTCCGCGTCCTGCCAACAGACACACAACCAAAGGATTGGCACGAGTAACAAAAACACTGGTCACCATCGCCATCACCAGGAGCAGCAGCGTCGTGATTGTCAACATTATATGGCGCCATAATCTCTGCAGCAGAAAAAAGTACCAGGCCTCGCCACAGGATGGTGATTAAAAGCTGCAAACCATACACCTGGTGAACAACACCGGGAATACGCAAACCCCTCCTTTATTATCCGAGTCGGCGATTCTAATTAAACGCATCCTTAAAGTAAGATGAAAATGGCCGGGCTGCCTGGGGGCGGTGAATGGAAATGTGAACCGCCCCCGAAAACGAAGCAGGAGTAAAGTAACACAACGCATGACACCACAGCCAGGATATGACACTCTACAGATTCGCAATCATGGGCACACCTTCACTGTCCCCATGCGTTGCCATTCAAAGGTAAAACACAGAGCGAAGTGTCTCCTTTAGCCCCTCCTGTCATAATAACTTAAGAGGGGAACTGTGAGACCCGATACCCCACACAATCAACTCGCCGACGACGACGGTGCGCCTGTCTGCCGCCAACAACCGTCGGCTCAGTTGGCCCTGGTAGTTTGGAAACTGCCGGGTTACGGTCGTTATGAACGTGGTTACATGCGACACACCCTGAGGATGACCCGCTGACTGGTAGGTCGTCCCATTCACCTACCTACCTACCTATTATCCCGAGCATTAATATTCTTTGATATCGTTCAGAAAAAATAAGGGTGGGCGCCAAAAGCCACTCGAAGATTGCGCGAGGCCACTCGCCAAGTGGCATCTAAATCATTGAGGCGACCAACTAATTGTCAAAACAATCATACTTGACTGCGGGGAACTTTCGTGCATAACAAATTCCAGTGCTTGCAAAAAAACATCGGATTGCGAGGTCCCTTTCAATTGCACAAGCGCCGCTGTTGAGAGGCGATGCTGGAATATGTGACAATGGGGCTGACCTGTAGGGCAGCCGACAAGCAGTTGAGAGCTTCAGTCGCGGCTTCACAGAGTCCGGCCACCGCATGCACCGCGGCCTCCACGCCAGCAGCTGCGCCAGGCACTGCCGCTGACGCTGCTTTCTTGCCGCCTTTGCTCCGCTTCCGGCTCGCCTTCAGGTCGGCGGCCCACACCTACAGAGGGGCGGTGCCAATCATGTGGCAGCAGAGAACGTCTGTCAACCCACTTTGCTGGCTATGGACTTCTACTTAGTAGTGTAGAAATGAAAAAGGCACACACAAATACATATCTTCGCACATGGTATGATGTACAACTCCTACTTGAAGTGGCACATACGCACACGCACACCCTCACACGCAAACACACACACACACACACACACACACACACACACACACACACACACACACACACACACACACACACACACAATCGCAAACGCACACCCACCGACACACACATACACGCACACACACACACACACACACACACACACACACACACACACACACACACACACACTATACAAGTTGTGCTCGATTCTCCATTAGCTGCATAAACCACGACATGCTGTGTTCCCGGTATTGTGAAATTCCAATGTGTTAAAGTGCCGAAGTAGGTTGGTCGCCCATCGGAGACGGTGAATGAAGCCGCCGATAGGCGACAGATGCATTGTTCGCCGCAATGAACTTCGCATTTGGCGCTGCTTCTAAGCGCCAAAACCTGCAGGTTGGCGACCTAAAGCAGCCCATCTACATCTTACTCCCCAATAAATCATACGTGAGATGCTGTTCTGGCAGAACCCAAACACCGAACCAATTGCCTGAGTGCCCGCAATAACAAGACGCAGAGTCGCAGCAATGCCTAAAACCTGTAATGGGGACACTGCAGTGGAATCTCTAGGACGTAGGTCTCGATATATTGAGGTTTAGGGCGCGACGCAGGACGTGTCAAATTATTCAGCCACACAAACAATCAATTGCAGGTGATTATTCGGCGAAAGTTGTGGAGGAGGGAAAGTGCAACATCCAAAACATGCATTCAAATAATCTAAAACAACTAAATATGCTGAACGTGCCAATGCACGGGATTGTGGGTGAGAGGATGAGGGGTGCATTCTTCCCTACCTCGAGGCAGGCGGTGGCCCAGCTGAGGCCCTCTTGCAGCAGGAGGGACGCAACGGCCAGGGCGTCCCCCGGCAGGAGCCCCCTCAGGCCGGCGTCCTCCAACAGTCCGCGGGCGTGGCGGCTGACGTAGTGGAGCTGGGCGGAGAG
>JAPMLY010000804.1:127500-157045 GCA_026401115.1 Tetraselmis chui
AACCCCGCCTCAAGAGTGCTGATAGCAAAGTCCTCATCCGAAAAGGGGTGGTTCTAGCGGGGTCTGACGGAGGGTCCTCAGACAAGCATCTGGTAATGTCCAGGCTATTGACTAAGGGTCGTACGGACAAAGTGAACTGGATACAGATGCGTCGCGTCACCCGCGCACGCTTTGTCGCCGTATGACACTCGAACGTGAGGGATGCGGCAGAGTAGGATATGCAGCCCCTCTCACATGCTCGAGTGAACCCTACTTTTTCTCAAAGCAGACCCACACGAGAGCTCACCCGTCACAAGATGGATTCGGACGCTATTCATCTTTCATCCCACACGTTTAGTCACCCTGCCCTTTAACCTACAAAACGTATGTATACGTGGAAGATCTAGAGTGTGTGTGTGTATGTGTGTGTGTGTGTGTGTGTGTGTGTGTGTGTGTGTGTGTGTGTGTGTGTGTGTGTGTGTGTGTGTGTGTGTGTGTGTGTGTGTGTGTGTGTGTGTGTGTGTGTGTGTGTGCTACCGTAATACGCTACTTAACACCCCGACCAGCAAGGAAAACTCATTCGCCAATCTTCACAAATGTAAACTGTCGCGAATTGACACTCAAACCATGTAGATACAAAGGAAGTGAGCCCTAGGTCGCGTTGTGATTGGTCAGTCGATAGGGACAGGATGTGTTTCGGGAGGCGGACCTGCGGAGAGCGGCAGAGCGGAGGTGTAGAGTTCCATCAGCGGCAGAGCCGTTTCGGGTGAATTGGCGAGGTTCAGATCGTGCTTCAGCTGCGCTGCCGCCACACGTCGCCGGAGTAGCGCCATTTCATCGTTCACATCCGTCCCCACTTCACTTCCCTCCTCCGTTGCCGCCTGCAACTCCCGCACAACCCTCTCCGCCAGCTGCGGCCGACCGGCGAGCACCGGCGCGTACGCCCGAAGATCCGCGGCGCAGCTAATCTACAAGTCACAACCACCCAGAGGGACACAAATACTATTTACCACCCACAAAGAGTGTATGTGTGTAAGAAAGGGTGTGTGCATGCATCTGCGTATGTGTGCGTGAGTGTGTGTGTGTGTGTGTGTGTGTGTGTGTGTGTGTGTGTGTGTGTGTGTGTGTGCGTACGTGAGCGATAGAGAGAGAGAGAGAGAGAGAGAGAGAGAGAGAGAGAGAGTGCGTGCGTGTGTGTGTGTGAGAGAGTATGTATGTGTGTTTGTGCGCGTGCGACCGCGCGCGCGCGCGCGTGTGTGTGTGTGTGTGTGTGTATGTGTGTGTGTGTGTGTGTGTGTGTGTGTGTGTGTGTGTGTGTGTGTGTGTGTGTGCGCGCGCGCTATACACCCAAGACAGTGCTCCTCGGATGTTGGATGTTCCCGACCAGTTGGCAGGCAGTCACGGAAAGCAGCGCAGCGGGGCAAGTAGTGGTTTGCAGTATTTCAAGGTAGACACCATTCAATCGTTAATCACCTTCAAGAAAGGAATTCGTCCTCTGTAAGACATTCTCAGGAACTGCACAGCTGGACATCAGCGACCAATAACAAACCACCATCTTTATTTGCATCTGCTTTGTTCACGACACATAGCATTGCATTGGAGCTCGACCAAATCACATGGACGGTAAACTATCGCTGAAGGTGGCGGACGCAGTCATATTACATAGCACAATGCATTGCGATTAAGTCACGAAGTGCATTCTTGGATCAATGACAGGGAGGGAAGGTGAGGGATGAGGTGCCGCTGGTCTCACCTTTGTGGAAGCCACACGAAAATAGGAGATCATCGCGTCTGCCAGCGCCTTTGCCGTGGACTCGCTCTCCAGGCCATTCTGCAGGTGCAGCGCGTGCTTCCGCGCCGCGAGCTCTACAGCCGCCAGGAAAGGACCACGTTGCAAGTGATGACCCACGCTTGTCGCAGCCACCACAGCGTCCACGACGACCTGCACCTCTGCAGCCGCCACTGACCAGTCCTCTCCATTCTCAGCACCGTCAGCAACCTGGCGAGACGTCAACCAGAACAGTCAGATCCACATAGCTCCCATTAACACCTTGAAGAAGGCACACACATGCATCCAGCATGTCAACCCGAATATCAGGCCCCAACCCTCTCCCTCCGATCAAATAGGGGGAAGCGCCGAGTCCAGATGCCAATGCTACCATCCGCTACCCAATAATAGCTATCAGGGCCGTGCTGTCGTTTTAATTCAACAGCTGATTCTCAAACTTTTTTTGCTTTTGATTGACGTTTGTAAAAAAAAATCAGTTTCACCTTCATACATGGAGAGTGCGTGAGTGTGTGTGTTGGTGGTGAGGGGGCTGAAGCTATGCAGCATCTGCGTACCTGCTCCTCCACACCTTCACATCTCCGCTTCTGCACGTCCACTCCACCTCGTACGCCCACCAGCAGGTGACTAGTCTCCCCTGGCGCTCCCTTCCTCGTTCCAGATAGCCGGCAGTCCATATAAAGCTTGGCAAGCGCCAGGTCGTCGGGGTTTGCCTCCCAGCAAGCCTGCCGCACCATCCAACCACAAATACACAGGCGCGCACGCACACACACACACACACACACACACACACACACACACACACACACACACACACAAAATAATGCATTATAAAATCTCAACTAGGTTGGTCTGTCGATTTATAGCAAGATAGGGATGGACGTCTGAGGAGAGGTGAATAATGTGTGTGTGTGTGTGTGGGGGGGGGGGGGGGGGGGGGGGTATCTGTGTTTTTGCGTGTCACTCTATGTGCGTGTGCGTGTCTCTGTGTGTGCGTGTGCGTGTGTTTCTGTGTGTGCGTTTCGGTGTGCCTGTGTGTCAAGAGGGGGATTTACCTTGTAAACCCCTGCAGCCTCCTGCGCGCGGCCCATCCGCTCCAGGCAGTGTGCCTGCAACAGTTCTCGCTCCGATGCAATAGATGCCAGAGCACCAGCATCACCGCGCAGCGCCTCCAGCGCCTCACTGTGCCTCCCCTCTGCATGCATCACGTCCAGAAAGACGAGCAGCTGCTCGTGGCTCGCCGCGTCGCGCCCCGTCTTCTGCTTCTGCTCTCCCCCCCAAACCCACCACTGGTTCAGTCTGAGCCAGCTGGCGCCACGGCGATAACAAATAGCGATGAGCACACTGAAAGGTCACCTGGCGCCCAATCATGGTGGATGCTAGCTTGAGTAGCTGCGCGGGGTTCATGGCAGCGGAGGAGGAGCGAAATGCCGTGCGCGCCTGTAGCAGTGTGGTGACAATCACCCACCAGATGTAGCTGTCCCCACCAAAAGCTCTGAAAGGGAGATAGTAGAGGAAACAATGGGGCAAAGAAGTCGTGAGAGAATGCATAGGAAGCTTTTGCGTTTGGGTCTGCAGCTGTCTAGCCTAAATAAAGTGTGCGGTGATGTATCCTGCAAATGTCATCGGTGCTGAAAGCAGCGATACATGGGTGGGTGCTATGCCATTTTGGCGTGCCTGTTGAGCTTCATGGCCACCTGCTGCTGCTTCACCAGATTGCCGCATCGGATGTAGATGCCAAACAGCTGCCGCTGCGTATCCTCATTCGGGTTCACGGCCCCCGCAGCCTCATACGCCTCCGCCATCTTGCCCATCTCCCCCGCCGGCTTATACACCAGCATCATGGTCTGCAGGAGGTGCTCGTCCGTCGGTTTACCCTCCCGCACCATATCGCACACCTGCGCACCATTGGGCCTCGCCTCAGGTGCAAATCCATGCTGCATCGACACACCCCACCCCCGACAGTGTACATCACTTGTAGCACAACCCGGAAGCCGCATTCTCGGTGTATGACACACGGCACCTGGGTGACGCATAGATTAAGCCATGAAGGTATAAGGGGTGTACTTGGACTGCCTCCTGTGTCCGGCCCTGTCGCTGTAAGCCCACCGCCTTGAGCACACATATGAGGGCGGCTTCCTCTTTCGACCCTTTCCATTTGGCCAGCGCCGCGTCCGCCAGCTGCACCCCTTTCTGCTCGAGCGGCCACACACACAAAAACATGAGCATGTAAACACACCCACACACAAACCCACACACACATATACAAACACAGAAACACAAACACTCACACACACACACACACAAACACACACACGCACACACATACACACACACAAACACCCACGCATACACACACACACACACACACACACACACAAACACACACACGCACACACACACACACACACACATACACACACACACACACACACACACACAAACACACACACGCACACACATACACACACACACATACACACACACACACACACACACACAAACACACACACACACAAACACACACACGCACACACATACACACACACAAACACCCACCCATACACACACACACACATACACACACACACACACACACACACATACACACACATACACACACACACACACACACACACACACACACACACACACACACAGCGAGCCGCCACCCGTGGACTTAACATTAATCCACGTTCCTGAGCCTCCTCGGCGATAAGGTGCAGGTGGGTGTGCTCAGCAGTGCACCTTCCAGTTCCTCGCGTCGAGCGCGTCGTAGATCGGTCGCACTTTGCGATCAAGGTCAGCCATCCCGCCACAGCGGCGACCGTCGGATAGCGGCTCCGCGAGTGGCCGTTTTATAACTAGGGGTTGAGTTGCGGTGGTGTTAGTACCGCCGCTCACAGGGGGTCGAGCAACTCCTTCTTGCTGGTGGTCGGTGCACTACAGAGGAAGACACGAGCACTACTGCGAGGTGACTAGGGACGACGGCGTGCTCGATAGGTGGATGCTGATGGATGCTGATCCACTTGGCATTGGATAGCGCCGCCAGCTCATGAGGGCATACATTAATTAAGGCTTACTTATCATAAGGGCATGTGCAGGGTTTTCCTGATCCTTGCTCCTTATTATTTCATTTGCTTCGTGGTTTTCGTCACTGCCTACTTTTCTTGTAAAAAACAGAGGCATAATAATCGACAACATCCTTGCAGTGTGAATATTCAAATTGATAATGGATTACAACTACAAATGTCGAGCATGCCAGACATAATAATAATAACACAAGCCTTGCTAGGCGAGTAGAAAACAGCAAAAGGTGGAAATAATACGAGAACATTTCGTCTCAAATAATACTCGATAAGAGAAGAATGAAACATGAAAGCACTTCAAACATGTGCCAATATCCATTTCTTGTCAACTTACGGCGGCCTTCCCATGCATCCTCCATGCCTTTCTTGACGTCTTCCTATCCGGGTCAACACCCTACCAAGCCATACAACACAAGGGTTCCGTATCCATTCACCTCTCCAATGAAGTCTATGGGTGATTGTTTTCCCTCCCGGGGAAACTGTTGTTGTTTCTAGTAGTTGAGGTGACAAGAATTGGGCTGGGACTCGGGTTAGGTGTGTTGCCGATGAGTTGCACGGGGCTTTGCTTTTGCACATGACAAATAAACACGATAATAATTAAGCTGTCGCATGGCTTGGAAATGCGGGCATGTGGGAAAAGGATGTGGGTGGATCTCATGCGAGATTTGGCTATGAGTTTTCCCCGGAGGGTCACCGCGGAGGTGAGTAGCGAAGTTATGCTAGTGGCGGTTGAGGTGTGCGGTGTGCGGTTGCTTTTCCCCATTGCAATAACGACTAATAACAATATGAGACTTTCCAATAGGCGTGTCGGGCTATCTAGTCATAATGTAAGGTGGTAGCTATATTAGTTCTTGAGGGGTGGAGACGACGGAAGTCTATTATGTCATTCATTATATTCTCCCATCGATATGCTTTTTAATAATGCAATAGTAATACCGGAGCACGTTACTTCCAACCGTAATATATATATAGTTCGCAATCGGAAACGAATAAAGTTGGGGTTTTTGCGGCTTTGACTGGGCCGTTACTAAGCCTCGGGTACTCACGACAAGGCCCATTGTGCGGATTGAACAAAAACCCAAGAACCATAAAACAATGCAGTGAGTGCCTCCACAATGTGATGCAAAACGCCCGTAAAACATAGTCATTGACGCGCTACTCCCCTTGCGGGGATAGGCAAGCAATATATGTGTTGCGCAAATGTGAGATGGAAACGCAATATGGCAGGCACCATATTATTATGGGGTTAATATAAACACAGAAAATTGAATTACATGAGGCACCATGGACACGAGGACGTGAAAAAGGGGAAATGAGAGGGACATATTATCACGAGGGTCACAGAATCCAAGACAGGGAAATCTGAAGCACAACATCAAGCACAAACCTAGCAAAGAAAGCACGGGAGAACACGATGAACTCCCGCGCAACAACGGAAAAGTAACCATGGGATAAGGCTAGGGATCAAGTGAATTTTGTAGATGTTGATGGTAATGATATTTTGAAACGTCGATGTTGATGGTATAGATATCTTGGATTGTCGATGTTGATAGTGCTGATAGTTTGGGATGCTGACATCGATGGCAATTTAAGCCGATATTATCGCCGATGTATCGATATTTGGGACGATATATCGATATATCGGGCTTAGATAATCAATATTTTTCAATTGCTTTGATAATTGATGGCATTGATATTGGCACTACTGCCATCGTGTCGATGTCGATGTTGCAACCTATCACATCGATGGCACTATCACCAAATGATGATGATACTATCGACGATGCATCGATGGCTGATCCCTAGCCTTACCATGGGAAGAACGGCCTTTAAACTATTCGCGGCGGCCGACACCCCTCGCAAGACGTTGTCCGCGTACGAGAAGTGTACGGGGAGAGAAGAAACCTTTCGGCGCCGGGAGGCCAACAACTTGCCCACATGCATACTCTCATCAGAGCCAGTCCCTAGCTTGGCTATCTTTGTGAAAATAGGCCGTGAGGTGGGGGCCAAGAGCTTCGAATTCCGTGTCCGCAAAAAATGTAGTATGATATGTCATAACGACTTCGTATTCCCTCTGAGTACTTTCTCAAACTTTGTCTTATTAGCACGGCTTAGACCAACTTCGGGAGACGGGAGGCAGCAATCGCCGAACAAACCGAAAACCACTACATCTATGGCCCATTTTGTGCCATTTGCCATTACTGTACATCGGACATTTACACATCGTACATTTACATCACTTACATTGATACCATGGTAGTATAAGACACTCACATCCGCAAAGCGTCCTTGGTTGCCATTGGGGAATTGCAACACATCGTCGTGGGTTCCGTAAAAACCTCGACGCCAACCCCGAGTCATCCGCCGGACCGCCGCACGCACACCTCAGAAATGATTTCCGCAAGGGCCGTCACTAACGAAGAGTGAGCAATATGGACCGAAGCGTCTCCGCCACATCGAGACAATTGGTCATCAAATGCAGTTACCCACGCGTCTTCAGACATGTCAACATCCGCCGACTCGAATGCACTCCGCACTGCGTGAACCAAAAGATATCAAGAAGCACAAGCGGTGGCGGAGAAAAGAGTGGAGAAAGTGCGGGACGACGGTAGCCCGAAGATGTTGCATGCCGTGACGTGAAACACGGCGTCGTAGAACTCATGGAATGTCTTGCGAATCTCGCCCAAGCGGCCCGTTGTAGGGGCAAAAACACGAAAGAGAAACAGAATTCAAGAAACGGAAAGATGAAGAACAATGAATTGATTATATGTATGAAACTATTTATTTGGGTCCAAATGGGGTGCGTGGGTGTGAGTTGTTGACCACTCGGGAGGGCCTCCTTGAGGCCTGACGCAAAGCCTTTGACACCACCATTGAACTTTGTTCCGACCCCCGAAATAAATCAAGACGCTCGCTCGCCCATCACTCCCTATATTCGAAGTATAATGTCTTTACCTCAAGCGGTAGTAATACCACCTTCGATTGGCAAGGGCGGGGCCAACATTGCCATGCATGCGCCTGACTATGGAAAAAGGCATAGCATGCGTCCTCAGACTGGAACCACTAACACCCTCAGCCACAATACTTGTTCTCCAACACTTGCATGACACGCCCTACCGACACGAAAAACATAGCTATATACACCTCATTTACCACCTCCCGGCCGACAAAGACACACCCCTTCACCCCTTCACCATGACCAGCACTCATGCATCCCCATCCCCACCATGTGTTGCACCAAATACGGCGTACATATATACCTCGCTTGCAACATCCCTACCCTACCATTCCTTCCCTCTCTCACAACACTCAAAACACAATGCAAGCAATTGAACAGATTTACGACACCACCCTCTCCTCCCCTCATAATTCCCACCACCTGCAGACATCCTACACCCACTTCTGAATACAAGCTCCACACGGCCGGCATCTACCACTCCCCCCTTCCAATGTACACTCCCTAATATATATGTACCCCCTTACCGTAGACACTACCACTACTTACTACCCACATGTGACCTCGTCAACGACTGGACCAGCTTTGTGTACACAAATGACTCTAAGAAATGTAGATCAGTCCCCTTATGGTTGCAGCCACCCATCCATTCTCACATGCCTCCTTCATAATACGAGTCACCTCCACACCGCCAACCCATCCATACCTTGAATCGTGCTGAACTTGTTGCCATCGGCCTTAGCTATCGTCTTGAGCCTCAAATTAGGCCATCCCGTCCTCCTATCTGATAGGGTATGCTCCCTCCGACTCATCCATAAATACACCCGCAGCCCACACACCATGCAGCAACACCCTCACTGAGAACTACTTTCATCTTTCTAATCAACCCTCCAAACCCGCACCGACCGGAGCAGAAGGCCTCACCACACACATTGTAATGGAAAAGCACGTAACAACTTCAAGGGTGATGGCAAAGCCAACCACTTAGCAAACTATGTTGCCGACGGACAGCCCCCTGATACAATCTACTTCAAAGGCGCCAACACGCAATTATGATAGCGGACATATTGGCCCTACACCACACAACCAAATGAACCTAACCCCCTTAAGCCCTAGTCTATACCAATCTCAAAACGGACGCATGGTCGCACGGACATAAAGCCTAGTCTCCACCATCACATGTATCTAATACCATTGAGCATGGTGACTTAGTAGCCAAGACGCAACGCAATGGCACGGATTTCACCGTTCACACGCGGCATGCCTATTAGCATTAGTATCCCGCTGCCTAGAACTTATGTGCTAGACAATTGTATGTCATATTAGTCTTTTCTGTTATACTATTAGCGGTACTCATCATTTCCATTTTGTGGCATTCGGCCGGCCTTGCAGGTGCCTTCGTTGGCCGCCATCCCTCTCCTCTCACTTCTCTGGTCTCCACAGTCGCCCCCCCTGTGTGGCCATGTTGTAAGTAATAACTTCTAGTTATTAGTTGCAGATAATGAAATTAAATGAAATTGAAATGAAATGAAATTGTTTACAACAATACCAGAATTAACCGGCTGCCGTCTCTGCCCCCCCCCCCCCCCCCCCCCCCCCCCCCCCCCCCCCCTGCTTGTGCATAGTAGACTTATTTAGCTAGGGGCTAGTAGACCGTGAACCACTAATCCCAACCTCTCCATTGGCAGTGCCGATACCGTCTAAAACATACACCTAACCAGGTATCTATTATTTTTCGATCGATACGTAGTTTTTTTGGATGCAATTACAATATGAAAAAAAAAGTGTCGCTAGTCTCCATGATACGCGGCATGCTCCAGCCGCTGCGGGGATGCTGATCAGCGAGGCTGGTCAGCATGAGCTGGTCGAGGCGAACGTGCCTGACGTCGGCTACCGTGCGACTCCGGTCGTGCCGGAGCTAGGGGGAAAGGCGTGTGAAAAACCCCCTCGCCCATATCTTCGTCGGTCCCGTCTCGATCCGTGCTCTTCTCCAGTTCCCCGCCCGAGGTAGTAGTTGCTCCTCCCGACGCACTTTGCCACCTAGCCGAGTCTTCCCTCCTCCTTCGGGGGCTGGGAAGAGGAAATAACTAAGCAGCAGACGGTGGCCGGATGGCTCTCCCCCCCCCCGTGCCAGATGTTCTCAAGTCCCATGTCCTTGTTCTGTCTGTTTTCAACACCCATCTGATCGAGCTGTGGCCGGCCGTACCCTCCCCCGGTGGTTTACGTTGTTAGGGGGCCGCCTTCACGAGCAGTGTACCGTTACGATAACCCTAGGCACACTTCTTGAGGCAGCCTGTCGATAACCGGGTACCGACTAGGGGAGGGGTGGGTCGGACACATGGATCGAGTCGCCGAACCACAAAAGATGTTGGGTACGGGAATATCACAGCGCAGAAAACGGACCTTTTTTCAGACATTCAAACTTATGCGCACGCTGTACCACATTGCACACTGCTTTTGACACCTCCGAACGCCCCACAAACTGTATAATTTAGGTCTTGCCTAGACCGTACGGACTGTGTGCGCCCTCTTGGTGGCCGTACTTGTCAGAGGTAGTGCTTGACATGCGGCCCAGTAGTGGGGCTAGCGATGGTTACCGTATCGCGGCATGTCGACTTTCCGTCGGTAAAACATGCCATTTCTCAGCAACAAAACGTCGAAACCCGCAGGCATTATGCCTTTTCAGTCCAAAAGGCAGCGAGCGGCAATGAGACAGCAGGCGAGGGAGCAGGGCGTGGCTGCGGAAGTATCCATTGCAGGTAGCCGCCCGAGTGTCGGAGTGGGGCAGCAACGAGGCGGCGTCGGCATCATCGGCAACAAAAACAACAACGACTCACCATCCCGCGCTGACACTGCCCGCGCGAGAATCCGTGAAACAACAACCGTGCAGAATTTGCAGTCACGCGTCCGCGACCTCCGCCGAAAGGTAGTTAGTTCGAATGATGAGGCGGAGAGATACTGGAGGGCGAAGATTGACAACCATAAGGATAGTGAAAAAAATCTGCGGTCGCAAGTATCGGAACTGGAAAGGCAAATTGTCGAGGGAGAGATTAAGCGTAAAAAGATTCAACAAGAAGTGGCACGGCTGAAACGCAAGATACTGCTGAAGCATAGCGCCGATCGAGGAGGCGCACCGGGAAATACTGCCAACAACAGTGGGAGTAGCAGCGACGTGGAGGACAGCGGTAGTAGTGACGACGCCGAGGCCGAGCCTCACCGCCGCCGGCGGTCGCATCATCAGCGGCAAAGACCGAGCGGGCTGTCGATACCGCTTCACGCGCGAAACTGCAAAGGTACATCGGACGCAAAGCTGAACAGTTAGAGAATTGGTTGACTCGGGCTGTCGGTAACGACGACAGTTGGCAACGTGTGTTCGGCGGGGACGGCGAGGAGGAGGCGGGTGATCGTAGTGTGGATAGAGATCATAGATACGGCGAGGAGTTGCGTGAGGCGGGGGACCTGGCTGGACATCCCTTTGATGTCCGAGTAGCACACACACCCCGTTTCATTTTGGGTGCTTTGCTAGCGAACTACCCTGAGCTTCTTAGTGCTATCGTGCAATCTAAGCAATTTAAGCATGTGTTCAAAACAGCCGAGGAACGTGCAATACATGCGATAAGAGACCTGTGGGAGCAAAATGGGTTGTAGGTCTACACCGATCTGAGACTGTCACAAGATGCATATCAACGTCTTATCAACCTGACAACGCTTAAATGGGATGAGGACATGGAAGAGATGGTGAGATTGGTGTTGCCGGGAGGAGCTCAGATGTGCAAACGGCCAACAGTACCTATAGTGCTACAATCCCAAGAGCAGGGATTGAACGCAGTAGGGTTGCAGTCGTCCACAGACTTAGTGTCGACAACATTAAATCTATCACTAGTGTTGACTTGACTAGTTCCGCGTCGTCAAGTCGTCGAGTTGTTCCGGTGTTGCGTCTAATAACGATACGCCTTTTTTGAATGGGGGGGGGGGGGGGGGGGGGGGGGGGGGGGGGGGGGGGGGGCGGCTATGCCCGAAGGGGGTAGAAATCCCCTTCCCGATCCACTGTAGGACTTGCCCGCTCGCGCCGATATTATCCCACTCTTTCAAGCTTCGCCGCACGCGATGATACATGTAGGCGGAGTCGGGTTTTCGGGAATCGGCCCGGCGGTTCACTCCGTCAGCCATGTCCTTCGTGTTCGACTTCGGCTTTCGGGTGTGGGCGTGGCTTGGGCGTGTCGGGTTTTGGTTTCCGCCTTTCCCTTGACCGTCGGCCCCTTGTCATTCGGTTCTCCTCCGCTCGTGTCACCCGTGTTGGTGACGCATGGGGTGGATTGCCTCCTCATGGCTGGTGTCGGAACAATAATGATGCTTACGCCTTTGCTGCGGCGTGTATGCTGACCTCGTTGCGTTTATCTTCAAGCGCGGCCGGTAGTAGTTTGTCGACGGAATTGGCGCTGCGTTCGCCGATACAAGTGTCGAAGACGCAGAAGTAGACGAGGCGTTCGGCGACGCGTTCTTCGCC
Source organism: Tetraselmis chui (assembly GCA_026401115.1). NCBI lineage: Eukaryota > Viridiplantae > Chlorophyta > Chlorodendrophyceae > Chlorodendrales > Chlorodendraceae > Tetraselmis > Tetraselmis chui. The sequence goes on from JAPMLY010000804.1 coordinate 139,818, forward strand.
GGAGAGGAGTTTCTTGCACTTGACGTGATAGAGGTACTACGTAAGTAGTTGTTTGTGAGCGTTGCTACATGCCCCGTGCATTCTCTCGGTCGCGTCGAATAGAAAAAAAGTGTCCGCTTCAGCCTTTTCGTACGAATCGCGTCCACAACTGTCCCGAGTTCCGTGTTAGTTGCGACGTGAAAAGTATCATAGCAGACCAAATGTCGGTACTCGTCGCGAGAAGTAATGCGTCGTGCATGGGTTAAGAATGTATCTCCTTCGTACTCGCGCAATCGCCACAAGCACGGGCGTGTGGCGTTTAAAGGTTGTAGTAATTCCGCGTAGGCCGTAGGTATGCCGTTTATCTAATCGCGTGGGTCGAGGAATGCGCCGTCGGGTAGAGCAACCGAAAAGGAGAGGGGGGCGTCCGTGTCGATACCACCCGATCCGGTACCCTCATTGACACGCTCAATAGTGCTTTTATGGGAGTTATTGTTAGTCTGGAGTCGGTTGGCGTGTCCTTTAGTGCGATACCAAAGTTGATGAACTAACCAAGTTATTGTGCGACTTGCGGAGAGACGGAGGACTCGACTTCCGGGACGTTATTGGTAGAATACAAGTGGCTATGCATGGAGTTTGATATGGTTGTGTCTTAGGTAGTATTACGCACTCGGAGGGTAGATACGAACTTTTAGAAGAGATCGGGTACACCTTGCTAGACTTTGATAGTCTTCGATAGGCTAAAGGCGGTCTAACGTTGCACCATTAACGTTGCTTATGGTGCGTCATATATAGGGGGTGAGTTTCACTAGGGCAACGCCTCTAAAAGCTAGCCTGGACGGTTAAACTTGCGGAGCGTCATGGCAACGCTTGCTAATCTAGCCCCGTGTAGTTAAAACCTACATTACGGGACTAGCACATCGCTGAACGATACACATATAGCCGCGATTTACGTGTGTACCCCCCGACACGTCGGACTTACGTCAAATTATATGGGTGTTCGAAAAATGTCTTGCAGTATTTCCCATCTTCAAGACTTAACGCCCCGAGAAAAGTTGAACGGCAAACTGAACACTATCGCTACTTATACCGGCAGTGGTACTTGAGCAGTAGATCGCCCGCGTGTTCAATCCCAACACAAGTGCGATAGAGCACTCGCTCGGAGATCAATCCCACCACGTCACGTGCTTACCTCGCGCTATCTATTATTGTTGAAAAGGAAAAGCACACCATGGCCGTGTCTTTGCGGAGGGCGGGAGAGGAGGTCACTGTGCTTCCACCTTAGCTTTATGAAAAGCAAAGACGCCATCACCGCGTGAGAAGGCTTTAAAGCATTGAAAACGAACACAAAGATAGCCGCCCGGAGCGCGTCCCGGCTCGCCGATACGTCCATGATTGTACCCACACTACTCGGCAAGGCTACCCCCCGTTAGGCTGAAGGGAGTTATGTTGCCTCAATGCCACGCATATCCTAGTAGATAGCGAATAATGCGCAACCGCGAGATGCCCCGCCACTGTCGCCATTGTGCCTATCTTCGCGATGCTTTGCATAAGGGCAATGTCTATGTTGTGGCTTGCCTCGAGCTTAAGCCTTCGTGTGTTTTCCCTCCTTTTTCCCTTGTGATTGGTAGTTTATAATTTCCAATGCTTCTCCTTGTAAGTTACCCGTGGCTCCCGCCACCTTATGGGTATTTCGTATCTGTATCTAGTGACGTGGCACCACATGCACCACGAGAACCGGTGACGGTGTTCTACATGTACGGGTGTAACATTGTTGTCCCAAAATTTGTGCTAGCCCTCTACCTGTACGATTAACAAAACATTATTGTACAAGAGAAAAGCAGAAAGAAGAAAAGAGGAAAAAATTAAGCCCGAGGAACAAGAAGGCATGCCGCAACATCAACACTGCAATCCTGCAAAGCATCGCGGAGATAGGAACCCAAAATAATTCATTACAATATGACATCATTACACACACAAGAGGAGAGTCCCTGGCATGGGTGCTGCCGACTCTCGCTCCTTGCGCTCTTACAGTTATGTCCGTATGCAACATTTTGTTCGTCGATCTACTTATGTCCCTTTATGGCGTTTTTTGGGGATGTGCGATAAGGCTAGGGATCAGCCATCGATGAATCGTCGATAGTATCATCATCACCTAGTGATAGTGCCATCGATGTGATAGGTTGCGACATCGACATCGACACGATGGCATTAGTGCTCGCATTAATGCCATCAATTATCAAAACAATTGTAAAATATTGATTATTGAAGCCCGATGTATCGATATATCGTCCCAAATATCGATACATCGGCGATAATATCGGCTTAAATTGCCATCGATGTCAGCATCTCAAACTATCAACGCCATCAACATCGACAATCCAAGATATCAATACCATTAACCTCGACGTTGCAGCAAAATATCATTACCATCAACATCGACAAAATTCACTTGATCCCTAGCCTTAATGTGCGACGTGAATTCATGCAACGTCTTTCTGCAGCTCTTCATGGCACTTGGGTTCCTATCTCCGCGATGCTTTTCAGGAGGGCAGTGCTGACGCTGTGGCATGCCTTCCTGTTTCTCGGGCTTAGATTTTTTCCTTCTTTTCTTCGCTTGGTGGCCTCCACTGATTTTTCTTGTAAGAAATTATGACATTACACACACAATATAATACACACAAACGCAAAACGTGTCTATTTTGTAAGTAATTGGTGGTGGTTATTCTGAACTAAGAGCCGCGGCAGGGCGTCCGGGAACGTCAGCAACACACCGAGCAGACAGCAAACCCGGAGTGCCGAACGGTAACAGTGAGGATGAGGTCGCGCCGTTCATGTCGTAGAGACTACCTACCGTGCTTGGTGTTCTGTTTGAGTATCCTTTATTTTCGGAACTCCGCACGACCAATCTTCCCGTCAGTAGACGGAACTAGAGATAAAGAAGTTTCAGGGGGTGAAGACGAGCTGTCCAAACATGAGCGTCAGTGTTACAGCCGTCCTCCCGCATTCATACGGTACACGTGCCCCGAAGGCTCCGAGAGGGGAGCATAGGCCACGTCTCTCCGTCGCTGTCGTATGCTCATCTAAGCGCAACTCGAACACTGTATCCGCGACATCTGGGGCGAAGAAGCGCATTGTGGCACTGCACGGTAAAGGCGACGACGGCGAGCAGATGCGGCAGGGACTGTCGCCTCTGATCGAAGCAGCGGGGTCAGAGTGGGAGTGGGTATGCCCTACTGCCCCGCACTCTGTGCGTGGTGGAAAAGCCTGGTGGCTCACCGAGCCGGGAGAGAGATCTTTCGAGGCACTGAAATGGGAAGGGGTCGAGGAAAGCATCCAGGCCATCGAGGACTTGTACCCCTTTGATGCTTTGTTGGGCTACTCTCAGGTCCGGCGAGGTCGGCTGTCCACACATTTTTTCTGCAATTTTCAGCCAGCCGATAAAAACCGATAAAAGTACTAATTAACTGCACGTCATAGCCGAGCGACTCCATCCAATAGAAAAAATGGTCGATTGGTCGTGCTAGGTACTGTAGAAGATGACATCGACTACTGTTGCTCTTCATTTAAAACACTGTTATATCGACTGACGTCTAAACCTCTTCTATCACTTTTTGTGTCGTCGCAGGGTGCTATGCTATCCGCTGTACTTAACGCGCGGGGTTTGCGGGGGCAGGGGCCAGTGAAGGTGCCCACCGTCGTCGGCTCTGCCGCGTGGCCGCTGCCATTCGAAGACCTTCTAGAGAGCCTGATGAAATACGACGATGCTGGCTTTCCGCGAACCCTACATACTATTGGCGCAGAGGATGACGTCAACCCGCCCGTAAGTCGCTTTCCACTCCGACAATATTTGTTTTAACGACACGATGGTTCATTTGGACTTGTCTTAGTTGTTATTCGTCAAACTTACCAGCCTGCTGTGTCCAGATTATGGCCATGCAGGTAGCCGATTGCTTTGGGTGCAATGCGACAGTCCTACACCACCCCGGAGGCCACTGGATCCCAATGGAACCCAAGTTCATTGAAACCATCTCTGACTTCTTAAACTCATCAGAGTAAAGCAGCTCTCGACTAGTTGAGCTGCTTGAACAACGCAAGGAGGCTAGAAGAAACAGGAGTTTAGAGAAGCCGCGCTGCTTTGCCCCTAGCTCAAAGCCTTGGCATGTAATAACCAGCCAGCAAATCTGCGTCCAAACGCTTTACATGCAGATATTCGAACATGGTGAAGATGTTGCACAAACACAAACTCAAGCATCTTACGCCGATTACGGTTTACAACAGAAGAACCGCTGCTGGTATTACAACCGTCGATATTCATGCCAGAGGTTAGAGAAGTGTCGAACTGATGAGGAGTACAAACTTCGCGTCACGGTTGACATGAAACGGGAAGTTGTTGGGCACATGTAAAAGCATAATTCAAAGGCAACAAAAAGCAAGAAAGATGAACATACCACAGGCACGACTTCGTCCTCGATTATTGGGAATGATGGTGTCCGTTCTTTACATTAAGGGGAGATGGAGATTGGAAAGAGGGGAGGGCTCTAATGGGAAGGGCCGCCCTCCAACTTCTTGAGCACGAAGTACTCCCCGCCCTCGATGATCTGCTTAGGGGCCTCGCCAGCCTTCACGGTACTCCAAATCAGGTGGGAGTCATCATCGGGGTCCACCACACCGACAATGCGCTCGTTGTAGTAGGAAGGGACCTCCTTGGGCTTCTCTAGAGTCCCGAGCGGGCCGGTGGACCTGACGTACGGAATAACAACAATCATCCCCACAAAACCAACCCAGCGGCTACTATTTTTCCATTCAAAGAACGAATAGAAAACGTAGCAGAATATCATGATTCAACACAAGCATGCAGGATTTATATTCACGCACCACTCCTCTGCGAAGGGGTTGACTCCCTTCTCTGCCTCAAACTCCAGCTCCTCCCTGACAAACACCCACCAAGCGTATTGCTGAGTTCATCCCCCACATGCATATTGTGTGTGTGTGTGTGTGTGTGTGTGTTTGGGGGGGTGGGTGGGTGGGTGGGTGTTGGCATCAGACAAGTTATGATGAGCTATTCAGTCAAACACCCCCACCTCTCAATGCCAGTGACATGGCCATGCCCGTCAGCAACGGTGGCACGGGCGATAGAGGAGGAGTGGAGCGTGCGGGGGAAGAAGGCAGCCGCGGCACGCACCACCTGCAACGAAACCATCCAAAACGCGCTCAGTGAGCGTGAGAACACCCCAGCCTCTCTCAGCATATACACTATAACTAGCTGTCCCTGGCAGCCAGGCCTGTCCTCCCTCCAATTCTCTAATCCACACGACAGCCCCACTTCACCCCCGCAGGGGAGCAACAGGGGAATAAACCCTAAAGAGGTAAATAAAGCACCCCGCGGAGTCCCGCCAGCTCGCGCGATCCAGCTCAAACACATGCCGACCTAACCACCTAACACCTCAACTATACAAAAGCTAACTGGCATACAAAGCCAGGCTGGCCTTGCTGACTGGTGCCTTCCACCGCATACCGCCCATATTGATACTACAGTACGCTGAGGGTGTGCACATACAGCGGTCGTCGTCTTGCCCCCACCCCCCCGTTAGTAACCCAGCCTGGAACCAAACACTCGACCAAAGACATTGTCATCCGAACCAATGCGTGGTGCTGCTTCTTGGATGGCGCGGGTGGTGTAAGCGTACGGCAGTGGCAGTGCTGGAGTGCGAGCGATGGGCCTTTACGCTGGCGGTTTCGCGCGTAGTGTAGTAGTTAGCGCTGAGTAGCGTTTAGGACGTTTAGGGCAGGGGCGGCACCTCCGGGGTGGCGGCAGATACGCCCGCGGCAGCAGGGGCAAGGGCGGCGCCAGCAGCGGCCGCTACGGACGGTAACTTGCGGAGGAGGCTGTTCATGACGTAGCTCGTTGGTGAAGGGGTGCTGGAGGGAGGTGGTGTGGATGTGGCGAACAGACTGCTAGGTTGTCCTGCGCTCAACGTGAAGAAGCGCCCACAGCACGGAAACGTACAATCACGGTACAGGAGACGGGCCCGGATGGATGTGGCATGTAAATAACATTATGAAACATCGTAACATTCGAACACAATACGAATACATTACGAATGCATTGGATGGGAAAACGGCACAACATATGTCCACTGCTGGTATACAGGTTTTGAAATACATACTGCTCGCTCGCTCGCACGTCACTCGAGTTCAATGGCGACAACACATATGGCGACGACACTCTGAGTGCGCAACACAGCGTGAGGCGCCTGAAGCTGTTTATTATTTTCTAGACGTACCTGTAGCCTCTGTCAGCGACATCGTTTGCGACTTTCATACTTCGGTCCGCGTACAGGGTGTCTACAATCTACTCTAAGGTGCGTACCAATACTTTACAGTCAGTGCACCCGTCCCACACAACATCAGCACAGCTTGGCATAGCATATTGCCGACAACTTTAGGCAGGGAAGACAAGAAAGCATCCCCCACGATAACAGTCTAACGCTTCACAGCCACGAGTGCCGCGACGGGGGTTGCACACACTTGGTGTAAGAGATAAGCAGCACCGCCTGGAACAACAGCGTCTGCAATACCGAGGCCCCGCTTTTCCGCTGTGTCGTTGCCTGCCATCATCAAGCCGCCAGAGATCAATCAGGCCGCCAGTGCCCCTCCCAGCACCGGCAACGTGATCGACCGGGACGCCGACAAGCAGCCGAGGCCGGCTTTTCCTCGATCCGCTAAGCAAAGAAAAGGGACTTGTATTATTGGCAAGGTTGAGAGCGATGCACAGCGCGGAGGCCGGGAGGTGTGGAGCCATCAGCCTGCCCCACTATTCTCCCCTTTGGTCGCAGTATAGCATCGCAGCTCGTCTTCTCTGCATTTCCTAATGTAATTATCTATTCTCGTATTTGATTTTTTCGTTCGACGCCGCTAAGACTGGGCCTGTACCGCGTGCCCGAACAGTTCATTGCCCCGCGGCGGTGGGCGCGGTGGAAGAGGGCGGGGTGGGCGCCGTGGAAGGGGGAACGGCCGCGGAGGTTCAGAGTGGTGAGTTAACCCAACCGTCACCTATCACTTATACTCGAATAACTTATCTCTCGCTTGTGCGCCTTCTATCTTCCTCTCAGAACCAAGTTCCCCCGCGCTGCAGGTTTCTTCATGATGATAGAGACTATGATATGGGCTCTCAGCCAAGAGGCACTAGGTATGCGAGCTTAATGAATTTGACAGCCTCTACTCCCAGCGCAGTTGACTGTGTAGCTCACCAGAATAGTCCAGTTTGTCTTGTCACACCGTTCACACAACACACACGCATACATACATACACACAAACACACACATACACACACACACACACACACACACACACACACACACACACACACACACACACAAACTCATACCCTCCCTCACACACACACACACTCTCTCTCTCCCGCTCGCTCGCTCGCTTACACACACACACACACACACACACACACACACACACACACACATGCACGCACGTACCCGCACAGAAATAGTTGTTATGCGTCTGCATATACACAATAGTGCACCACACACACAGACGTACAGTGTATACATATATACCCATGCACACGCACACAGTTTGTCTTCAACACACGTCGCATTGCATGCTGACTTGATTTGCACGAAACACTGTAATTTTTTTACAGATCTAGTGTTTTTTACCTCTCATCTGTCCTCGTCTTCCAGCACCCAGGGCCTGCATGTTGAAGTCCGGAACACAGGAGAGCGTATAGTCACACCAGACCGACCTATTAGGGTGACTCCCCCCGTGATTGTGCCTCTGGATTGTCTTTCGCGTGTCTGATGCTCGTATTCCTTTACGTGTTGTTTAGCTGAGTCCTGGTGATGTTTCTCACCTGTCCAGCCTAAGGTTGAGTCCATCAGGGTGCAGGTGGGAAGGAACAGCTCGGACAGGATGGTTTATGTCGCGGGTAATCAGAACAGAACTGCTTTGGAACAGTGTCAGTGGCTGTACGTGGATCCGGCAGGGCAGGAGCATGGGCCCTTCCCTGCCGATCGCATCATCAATTGGGAGCGGAAGGGCTTCTTCGACGGGGCCATTGAAGTTTGTAAGTTTGGAACTCAGTATTGGACAACTCTTGACACAGTCCGGGCAGAGATGATGCTGTCGATCCAACAAAGTGCCGCGGTGCAGCCAAGCCGGCAGCGGCAGGGCCAGCAAGGGGGTTCTGCACAGGCTGCGCCGTCGCGGAATGCCGTGGATAATGCCCGTCCAGACTCCAGGGGGGGTGTGGGTGGCAATGCCAAGCGCGGGGGGTCCGTTTTTGACCGAATGCAGCCTGCGAAAGACGTGGGTGCAAGGGGCACCAGTGACACACAACCAAGGTACACACTCTATGGATGTGCTGTTTGCGAAGCCACATGTTTGTTTTTCAATAAATGAACGTCATCCGAATGTGTGGGACTCGTAGGATTGTGGAGGTTCCTCTTGGGCCCCGTGCGTCAGGTAGGGAGCAAGGCAAAAACGTCAACTCCAGAGGCGCAGGGGGTGCGCCTGTCCTCTCCCCGGAAGATATTCCGGAGCCTGCTGCAGCAGATGCTGCTATACCAGCTGTTGTCCCTCCTGTGCAGACACGTCCAGAACCCGATGTGACCAGCCGCGTGAAGGGGGTCGCCAGTGACCTGGACCCCCGTCTGCACAGCCAACCAGAGCCCTCAAGAGGAGTCAAAGGTGGCGCGCGTGATCTTGATCCCAGATTTAACCCCGACCCAGAGCCACCACGCCAGAAAGAAAGGTCGTGCATGCTCACCATCTGCTGTTTGTGTTTCTTGTCTCGGATGGTAAGTTTGCTGTATCTCAACTTTATGCACACTCAATATGCTCGATTCCCCCGTCTCTTCAATTGGTCAGGGGTGGCCGGCAAGGATCTGGACGTGGCAGGGGTAGGAACAAGAGGGGTGGGGGCAGGGGCAGGGGAGGGGGGAGGGGCAGTGGCCCGGCACCCCAATTGCAGAAGCTTTCCAACTCTCTATTCGAAAGTGGGGCGACACTCGGCTCGGAGGCCCCGATGTGGCGATACATCGACCTCGAGGTACTCTGTCCTGCGGCACACATGGAATCGTTTGAGGCCCACTCGGTATGGGTAATGTCAGTAGTGATGTGCTCACTGTAGTGGTCGCTTGTGTACCTAGGGTAACACTCAAGGCCCTTTCCCTGCCAAGGACATGCAAGTGTGGTTTATGAGTGGATATCTTCAGCCTGGCCTGCTGGTGTGCGGCACGGTGTGGCCTCCCCGTCCAACTTCTCACCCTTCTGCACCGGAGACTGTCCCCCTCTTGCTCGGTTTGGCTTGGTTTCAGTGATGACTGATGTTACCTTCTCTGCCACACCTTGCAGGAACGCCTTGTGTCGCCCCCAAACTTGCCGGACAAGAGTATGTACCGGCCTCTGAAGGTCCTCATGGATGAGGTTGCCTCAGGCAACAAGTACAAGCCTATCTCCCCCAATGCCATTCGGGCCAGCAAAAAAGAGATTGCGGCTGCAGCCGTGGCCGCTGCCACTGCTCCATCACCCGCTGCAGCGGCTCCCAAGTCGGTTGACCCCAAACCGAGCGGTGAAGAGCCTACAGCCGCAACGCCCAACTCAATGGAGGCGCCTCCGCCTGCAATCTCTGGCGCTACACAGGTGGATAAGGAGCCAACGGAGGCTCGTGAAAGCGAAGGTGCGGTGAAACCGGAAGAAGTGGAGGGGGCCGCGGAGGAGAGCGTAGAGGGGGAGGCAGAGGTGAAGGGTGCGCAAGCCGAGCTGTCGCCGGAGTCATAGACTTCATCCAAAACCAGCAAGGGCGCTATATTAAGGGACTGCTACGGCACATGACGCAGCGCAGTTCAGCTGCATGATCCACTACAATGTCGCGGATGGTGTGTCAGATGATGTTGCCTGAAGTCAACGCATGATACTTACATATGGGCTCACTTAGTTGTGTGTCTCGTAAAGATTGAGTCGTGAAATTGATGTTGTGTTTGTGTGGGGATGAATGTGAACGACAATGAGGATTGGGTACAGAGGAACCTGGGCAACAGCTTGTGGGGCGGGGTACTGCTGTGGAAAGCAATGCCCATTTTTGGGGATTTCGCTGTAAGTTGGACGCAAAACCCATTGGAATGGACGGTCGTATGAGGGAGCCACCCCTGCTCATACACGTTCTGCTCATGTTCTACTACTCCTTGCATCCACAGCATTCATCATATGAGTGCAAGAGCGAATGTGATGCGTGGCGGATGTCGCGCATTCTGAAAATATATGAGTGAAGTTATTTGTGCTGATTCATTTACACCTCCTGCTTGACATTGAATTTTAGAACTACTGGCTGCCCTGTCAGACTTGCTTTGGCCCACCTGTGTGCAGTTGTCAGAGATAGTTAGTCATGTACGGCAAGGTATACGTGCAACGGTAACAGTCGTGGCTGTTAGGTTCGGAGACAGCAGGACAAGGGGGGGGGGGGGAGGGGGGGGCAAGGCACGCACGATGGAGCCTTCGACAAAAAGCCATTCGGGACCTGATAAAGTTGCGACTCAGCTGTCACGAGGTCCTCTGCACTGGCCAATTTCACCTGAGCCAAAGGCAAAGACATCTTAATTCCGATATTGCTTCACTAGTCACCACTGTCAGCGGAGGGATGCACCCAGCTGGGTAGGTGGCCAGTCACACCCACCTTGATGTGAAATTCAAAGGGGTGTGTGGCCTGGATGCCCGTGAAGGTGAGTGCCACGCCCACGTCCACCGCTTCCCGCTTTCCCTTTATGGACTCCACCAGGGATATAGTATCCCAAACAGCCGAGATGTCCAGTTGCTCCGAGTTAATCGTGTCCACTTTGACGGACAGGTTCAGAGGCGGCTCGTTCTGTAGCCGAACCGTTATCTGTATGAAGACAAATCAGCCACAGTCACCACCATTGGCTGTTGCTAACGTTCAGCGCAATTAAACGAGCGGGGCGTTCAGCGCAGTGTCAATGCTTCAAGCGCACGGGTGTGGGTGACCTACCCCTTTGACGCCTGTGATTGGGAAGAGTTTCAAGGGCCCGGGGGCAGTGATGCTAAGGGCCAGGGAGTGGTAGTCCGCGCTGGGGTAGAGCAGGAACAGCGGGATGCTGGAGCCTGGCATCTTAACTTGGTACACCTCATTAACCCAGACCATCCGACTCAGCAGCCCTCTACAACCAAACACGCCAATGGCAGGCCGCTGTGTCTGTTAGCTGATGTCAGCCCAAGTCAACGCGAGCCCATATCACTTGCAGCAAGAAGGTGGGTAGGAGTGTCCATCGTACCCTGTGGGGCGCGGCATGATTTTCTGCATCCCCACCACCATCAGCAGCGACCTGCCGCTGTTGAGATCCGCTGCACAGCCCGCAGTGACGGGTGGGTCGAGCAGCTCGTCTGCATTGACCTGAATTGCGGGATGATCCGGCCCAGGCACCCCCCCGTGCATACCACCGCCTGGGGGTACGGAGCTTGCTGGGATGGTGTCATGCTGTGCACTCTGAATTTGTGACAAGCCAACAGTCACCCACTTTAGGCCTCCGCCCACCTGACCCGACTTTAAATTCTTCACGCCTTCACAATACTCGAATGCAAGGGGTGATGGGGAGGGTAGAGCGGGGGGAGGTACCTGGTCCACCCGTTTCGAAAGCTCAATCTTCTTTCCCGCTATTGCCCCGAAGCTGTCCCAGACAGAAACAGTGCGTATTAACACTGAAAAAATTGCATCTTTATTCTGACTAATGAGTGTATATCAAAGTGCTCTGACATTTTCCTTAAAATGTGTCGTCTAAGCCCATAGTAGTCGTCAGAACTGGAAGTAAGCTTTATTCAGAGGAATAAGCTAGTGCTGTTTGGTGATCCTCGGTTATCCCGCTTTGAGGATGCCGTTCTTATTATGCGTTCTTAATAGCTGTGTAACGAAAGGGGGCGCGATATTTGGCCGCTAACATATGCCCCATTCGGATACCTGAGATGCAAAGGAATGAAGGGAGGAGTAACGATACTAAACTCGGTGTCACGGATCCAGCTATCATATAATTTGTCGATATGATTTAAAAGGCCACAAACGCATCTAGAGTTTAAAAAATGCGTATGTATGAATCACATCCGTCTCGGGTTGGAGGAGTATCGGTACCCGCCGTGTTTCTCGTGTGCTGTAGTCTCCTCCGCTACCTGCCGATGTCGCCGTCGCTGACTCTCAGCAGCTTTGACCGACACTACCAATGCTGAAAATAGCACCGACACTGAGCAGACACCTGTTGAAAAGAGCGCTATTTGAGTCGGGTGCAGCTCGGCACTGTTCGTTCATAACTTTATTGTGAGTGATGAAGAAAGAGTAGCGCACCAAGGATGACCCACTCGAAGCCATACTGCTGGAAAAAACCTGCGGGGTGGTATAGCACGTCAGCAGCGTATGTCATCAAGTCAGAAGCTTACGCACGGTGGATTGGGACTATGGCCTAGTCACTGTGGTCCAATGCTCCTGACCAGACTGACCATGCACTTCGTCCCACCGTCATCATTTTTGCAGCGCTCACCCATTATTGCGTAATGTGTCGTTTCCCCGTCGTGCGCCCTCGATACTACGTATCGCTGTCCAATCTCAATAGCGTTGCTCAACACATCTCTACCAGAGCCCACCGCGGTCGTTTACACTGACGGAGCTCCGCTCGAAAGAAATCTACTCTGTTCTACTAGACTGGATTCGCCGTCCCTCTCTCATTCTCTTAAGACGACTCGCCTGCAAAGTGCGGGTGCGTGACTACGGCTGTGCAGGAAACCGCCAGGAGAGGAACTCAACCCAGCTCACAACACAGATAATAAATATACTGTATCGCTACACTCCCGCCAGCTCTGCTGCTCGGTAGTGAGTGGACGCTCCTGGCGTGCAGAGGCATAGTAGCAGCATCGGTGGCTCGTTTCTTCTCGCTCACTGTTCGGGCGGGCCAAAACCTGCTCGCGCCGATCCACGGCGCGAAATCGATCGTAGTAGTTTAGTACCAAAACCTGAAACGGTCGTTGCCTGGAGGGTTTGAAGGGACGCGACTGAAATTTTGAACTCGCGTAGTTACTTACAAATAAAATATCCGCTTTACTGACGTCAGTCTATCTTCATATATTTTATTGGTCAAATTGGGTACAGCGCAAATTACATTATTCAATTTTTTTCAAAAAAATGCAGTGGAGGCCACATAGGAAAAAGAAGACAAGAGAAAAAAAACTTAAGCCCGAGGAAGAGGAAGGCATGCCACAGCGCAAACTGGCACTATAATACCAGAACCAGCATCATGACATCAGGTACCGCGTTATCTCATACCACAAACGGCGAGAACCAGCAACATTGGTATTTACAGTCACATTGATTTGAACCTATAGGTTTGCAAAACTAACTGCCATGCCTATGGAACCTTAGCCCTTGCGGTAGTAATATATGAGCGCTATTTTATTTAACGGCGCGTCACAACCCCATGCACAAGTACCTTGTGTTGGAAGAGTAGCACGACCAACCAACCACCTACTAACAACCTTCGCTCAAGGTGAGCTCTAGCTAGGCCTAGCCTTATAAACCATAACTAGTGAGAGCTCAATCATTCTCTACAAGCGCCCGTTTTCCGGCTGGCGCCAGGAATCACGACTGTCGTAGTCGTGCAAGGTGTAAGCTTAATCATCAATAATGCATCGCACTCGCGCGTCCAAATATCCCCCCCCCCCCCCCCCCCCCCCGCGCAGCTCCGCTCCCCATCTAGCATGTCGACTACACGGCCGACGGATGAGCCTAGCGCCGACCCCGCCTAGCCCGCAACACACCCCGACATCGCGGAACACGTCCCCCTTACCGTCGCCGCCGAACACATATCGTTTGAAGAGCATGTTCATGCGTCTCACACTGCCTTGTAAGGCTATGGAACAAGTGAATTTTGTCGATGTTGATGGTAATGATATTTGGCAACGTCGATGTTGATGGTATTGATATCTTGGATTGTCGATGTTGATGGCGTTGATAGTTTGAAATGCTGACATCGATGGCAATTTAAGCCGATATTATCGCCGATGTATCGATATTTGGGACGATATATCGATACATCCGGCTTAAATAATCAATATTTTACATTTTTTTGATAATTGATGGCATTGATGCGAGCACTATTGCCATCGTGTCGATGTCGATGTCGGCAACCTATCACATCGATGGTACTATCACCAGGTGATGATGATACTATCGACGATGCATCGATGGCTGATCCCTAGCCTTACTGCCTTGCTTGCTCAGATACAACAATAAATCGGCGCGCCAACGAGTTATACGAAACAACATTATATCCCCCCGAGTACATCGACCGCGAAAGAGGGTGGAAAGTATGCCCTTGAGCCACCTATCGACTTACAAAACGACGGCCCCGACTCACCCGAGGACGACTTCGTCGATTTGATTCGATGCGTACGGGGAAAGAATCTCTCATGTCTGTCACGTCCCCCCACGCGTCGATTGCGAGGCGAGACTATGAACATCGACATACGACACCGCCCGTCACCTCGATGGTCGGTCACCCACAACGTACGACGAATACATGCACAGCAAGTGTAATGCATTTTTCAACAAAGGCGTCAGCGCGGCAGCAAGCGAGGCTCTTGACGCGTTGTCGTCCGGACTTACTCGTCCTAATACGGAGTAGAAGACAGCCATGGCCCTCCCCCAAGCGGACTATCGCACCCACATTGCGACGGAGGAGAACGCCCGTACTCGAATGGACTTAAGGTTCAATATATCGCTGCCAAAGCTTTGCACATGGTTGGTTCCTAAGGAGCAAGTTGCCAGTTGAAAGCCATACGCGATCGTTTTCATTAAATGCATGGTGGGTGGTGTGTTGGTTGGCATATTCGCATTGGTAAATATCCGACAGTTATTCGAGTTGCTCAATAATCAAGGCATGAATATCGTGGATGTTATGAAGAATGTCCAAGGGTCCGGAGCGGGGATAGCAGAATCGTTAGTGGGGTTTGGAGGTAGAGGGTAGCAGTATAGTTTAGCGGGTTTAGAGCGTAGAGGACCTGAAAGGGGGTTTTATATAGCGGAATGCACGGAGGTATTGCAAGAGACTTCAGCTAACGATAACAAGTTCAACCAATCATCAGGTTTTTTGTGAACAAAAGCACGTAATACCTGTTCGATTATCATTTGGTGGTGCGCTCTGTTTGACCGTCGGTCTGGGGGTGAAAAGAGCTAGAAATGTTTTGTTTTATATTCATAGATTCAAAGAGTGTTTGCCAAAATGTCGAGGTCGATTTCGGGTCGCGATCGCAAGTGATGGTGCGGCATAAACCGTGATGGCGACAAATCTTATCGAAAGACATGCGGGCTATTTGGCGGGCATTGATGTGAATTGAGCATAGTAGGAAGTGGGCTTGCTAAGTAAAAGTGTCAACGGATGTGGTTATTATTATGTAATCTAAGCCATCAACCGGAGGTAGCATAATATTAAGAAAGTACAGGCCTGTGGTTCCCCATGGCGGGTAGATTTTGGATTCGGAAACACAAATTCAAAAGGTTTTGAAGTGGGGTTCTTAGTTAGTTTGCATGTCGTACATTGTTTGCGATACTGTGTATCAAGTTGGCGCATTCATGGCCACCAAACAGATACGAAATATCTTGGAGGGTGCAAATACCGGCGGGGTGTCCGGCGGTATTGTGGTACTCATGTAAGATGAGTTGTTTAAGCATGGTATTGTTGTCGGGTTAATCGATTTTTAAGCCATTCAATGAAAGTTGTCCATGGTGTCAAGATGGACGCCGTTGGGAGAGTGTTGTTGCAGTATGTGGGCCAATGGCATGGCGTATACTTTATGGAGAATTTTAGGAGAATTTTAGGGAGTGTCAAGTTGAAGGTGGGTCATAGACGATAGTGAATCGTGCATGTCCTCTAAATCTATATCGAGAATATGGAGTTCGGCTGCGGCTAAGACGTGATGGAGTTCCGGACGGCGAGAAAGAGCGTCAACTGCGTTTGAAGAGCCTTTTTGTGCATGGTATTTCTAGAACTGGTTGATTGGTTTAGGGAATCAAGACGACGTATGGAAACAAGTTGTTTGGCCAAATGACCTAAGGATTCTTGAGCGTGCAAAAAACGAAAGGTGGCATGGTCTACAATTACTATAATTGTAGCACTACCTCCAATGAAATAACGCAATTTCTTAATGGCCCAAATAACAGCAAGGAGTTCTTGGTCGTTAGTGGGGTAGCTTGTGTGAGGAGGTTTTAAAACTATAGCGAAGTAAGCGCATGCGCGGAGATTGCAATATAGATATTTTTGTATTTAATATTTTTAGAGTGTGAACTTGCGAGTGTTGGTGCAAATAAGGAATTCCGAAGTGGAACCGGTGCGAGGGCTCATGAGGAATGGGGCTGAGCAGAGTGAATGTTCAAGTTCAGAAAATCCAGTTATTTGTTCGCGAATAGTCCTTTCAAATTTAGATTTTTTTACGGCAAATTGTGCAAGGTTGGGAGGCCATGTGAGAGTAGCGGTGAACATATCGATGATATAGACGAAGTTTTCAAACCGAGAAATCGCTGGGTCTCCTGAATGGTGCGAGGTCGTTGCCATTCGAAAACTGTTTTTGATTTGTTATCCGAAGGGCGTTGGCCCGCTTTGTTAACCATGTGTCCGGGGTATTCAAGCTCGTTACAAGCAAAAACACTTTTTGGTAGGCGAAGGCGAGTGTCATGAGCGGCAAAGAGGGAGAGGGTAATGTCAATGTGTCGGGTAATGTGATCGTCGAGGTAATTGCTATAAATCAAAATGTCGTCGAGGTAAAAAAAGATGAATGTGTGTTTATATGTGGTCATAGTATTTGGTTCCTGAGGCTTTGGTATGGAGATGGAGAGGAGGTGAGTCCAAATGGCATAACGAGCCATTCGAATGGACCGGTCTGAGTTTTAAAAGCGGTTTTGAAAGTGTCGGCATGTGAAGCTGGTGGTAACCGAGTGCGAGGTCAAGAGCTGAATAGGCGAGGGCACCCGCGAGCATGTCAAGAAGCATGTCGGCGATAGGGACTTGAAATTCATCGATTTTACGAGTGTATTTTTGTAGTTGGCGGCAGTCAATGCACATGCGAAGTCCGCCGTTCGCTCTGCGGGCAAAAGGGCGGGAGTGGTATAATAAAGGGATAAATACAAATATGTGATAAAACAATTAGCGAGGTAGTCAGTTGATTTTTTTTGAGTTCATCTAAC